>JARFIW010000740.1:0-17983 GCA_036346225.1 Platerodrilus igneus
GACTCTTATTGTTTAATATATATATATATATATATATATATATATATATATATGGGGGATACATAACTCGCGTACTCCCATTGTTTCCTATTCTGAACTAACCTACACATTTTTCTGAAATTTGCACAGTCTACATATCACTATCTGATCTAGGTCTACATCTACCTCTCTTTTTCTATCTCTGCTTGTAATATATCCCATACTATTCCCCAAAAGTGCTATAGAACGTATCCTGCCATTCCATTTATATAATTTTTTTCCACAGATATCCTTGTTTCCCTACTATTTCTATAACCTATTTGTTATTAACTTTGTCTGTCCATGCTATCATCCTTATGCATCTGAAGCACAGCATTCCAAAAGGCAGCTACCGTTTTTCTGTCTGCTTCTCCTATTGCCCTTATTTCATAGGCATACTGTGCTTTGCGCCACACATATGCTTTCAACAATTTTCTTCTGAGCATTTTTCACAAAAATACACTTTCGTTCGGATGAGAGGTAAAATGGAGGTCCGGTGTGTGGGTGTTGTCACGCACGTTAAAGATCCCTACTTTGCTTGGAACGGCAAGGGTTCGGCAAAATTCCAAATCTTCCAGGTAAAAAAAACTCGCTTCCTGGCCAATGTAGTACCTTCGGGTGGAGCTTTGGAAAAATTACGTGTAAGATTGTGAAGGGGGGTAAGCAGCCTGTGGCTGTCAAGTTTCCCCAGCACTTGAACACTTGTCGATTTAATATTTTGTCCAATATATCTTTTCGCACAGTCAATGTTAGTTGCAGACATTTCACACCCAATACTTGTATAGTTGTTTATAATAATCATCAGATCTATCTGCGCTTATTTTTTCGTCATTAAGTTTTCCGTTTCAAAACTGGTTAGACACGTACCTGCACTTATTTATATTCTGAGCTAGTCTACACATTTCCCTGAAATTCCTACAGCCTACAGCTTTCACTATCTGTGTGCAGAAGTCTAACCTAGGTCTATCTCTACTTCTCTTTTTTCCTATCTCTGCTTCTAATATATTCCGCACTATTCCCTCATACCGTAGTATGTGGCCTATTATCCTATCTCTCCTATTTTTTAGTTTTCCACATATTTCTTTCTTCCCCTACCATTTTTAGTACCTCTTCGTTCCTAACTTTGTCTGTCTATGATATCTTCATCATACGTCTGTAACACCACATTTCAAAGGCTTTTACCTTTTTCTTGTCCGCTTCTCCTACAATCCAGGCTTCGCAGCCGTACAGTGCTGTGCTCCACACATATGTTTTAAGCAATTTTTTCCTTGTTTCGATGTTTGTTGTCTTTGAACACAGTAGTTGCTTTTTCTTGTTAAATGACGCACGGCCTTGTGCTAATCTTTGTTTTATATCTTTTGCACTATTCCCATCTTGCGTTATTTGGCTTCCTAAGTAGCAGAAATCCTTAACCTCTTGTCAGTTTTTGTTACCTATTTGTTTTTTTTTGTTTTTGATTTATTTTCCCCACCTTTGCGTACTAGTACTTTAGTTTTATTTTTGTTAATTTTCATACCGTATCTCTCTGTTAGAACCGTTTCCATTTCATTAACAGCAGCTTCTAACACTTCCTTGCTAGATGCTCTTTGTATAAGCTATGTACTATTCGTCTATCACCATAACTCATTCTAATTTTTTTGAGTATTTCGAACAAGTCTTTCTATTTTACATTGTCGAATGCTTTTTCCAGATCTACACACCTTATATACACGCTTTTCCGTTTACTTATTGTTTTCTCTATCATCACCCTCCCGTGTTCCCCTGTTTAACCTAAACCCAAATTGATCTTCTCGTAATATTTTTTCGGCTCGTTTTTCCATTCGTCTTTCTAAAATTCTAGTTAATATTTTTGACACGTGTGCTGTCAAACTTATTGTTCGAAAATTTTCACATCTATCAGCACCTTTCTTTTTTGGTATAGTTAATATAAAGTTACGTTTGAAATCTTTGGGTATCTCGCCTGTCTTGTTCATACAGCTCACAAATTGGAAGAGACGTTTTGTTACTGCTTGTCCAGCGGCGTTTAGAGTTTCTGCGTGCACCTTATCTGAACGCGGCGCTTTACCATTTTTCAAACCCTTTAATACTAATTCTGAGTATAGGATATCCCAAGTTATCATTTTCAATGTCTGATTCTGCTGTTAGTTCCTTTCCTGCATATAAATTCTTTATATATTCTTGCCATCTACCCACTTTTTCTACATTTTCTATAATGACGTTTCCTCCCGCGTTCCTTATATTTTTGCTATACAATTGATTCTAATTAGTTTGTATGCTTCATCTGTCTTTCCTATTTCCATCTTAGTTTGTACCTCTTTGCACTTTTCATCGATCCATTATGCTTTAGCTTTCCTGCATTTGCTAATAAGTTCCCACTTTATGGCTTTGTATCTCTGTTTTTTGTTTCTTCTGACTTATTTTTGTATTTTCGTCCTCCTTCTATTAAATTCAGGATATCCTTTGTTATCCATGGTTTCTTATTTTCTTTTTGAGTATACGCCAGAGTATCTCTGGCCGCCATGTCTAGGCTGGATTTAATATTATTCCATTCTGTTTCTACTTCCTTAGTATCAGATGTTTTCGCGATATCTTTCAGCAATTCATTTGACTTTTTTTCGAAACTTTCGTGAATATCTTTATCTTTTAGTTTCTCAAAGTCAAAGTGCCTTTATCCGTTTCTTTTTCCAAATTTTTAAATTTAAGTACGGCTTTCATAATTACGATGTTGTGGTCAGTGTCTATATCTGCTTCTGGGTAGCTTCTACAGTTTTTACTTAATTCCTAAACCGTTGTTTAACAAGAATGTAAATTATTTGATATCTTCCTATATCTCCTGACATCTTCCACGTATATCGTCTTTTAGCATGATGTTGAAATAATGTGTTTGTGATGATTAAATTGTTTTCGTTGCAAATTTCTACCAGCCTATTTCTCCTGTCGTTTCTCGTTCCTAAATCAAATAAACCTACTATCATTCCTTTCCTACCCTCGCCTACCACTGCATTAAAATCTCCCGCAATTATTAGATTTTCATGTCCTTTTACGTATCTTAATGTCTTCGACATTTTTGTAGATCGCTTCTACCTCTTCGTTACTGAAGCTAGAGGTGGGCAGGTATACTTGTATTATTACTGTGTAAAGTATAATATAATCGGTAAAATAAAAAATTCAGTAAATTCACGATTATGCCCTGTACAATCCAAGCGTACTTTTATTCATTGACGTACAAACGAAAAATCAAATTTCTGGTGTATAAATAATCACCCCGTATGATATAGACGTATTGTAAGTACATAGCAGGTAACGTAAGTTGTATATGTAATAGTAATTAATTGTAAGTTACCGTAACACGCATTCAATGCGAATGGAAATGGATCGATTTAAGATAAATACAAAGCTATTTATTTTCACTTATTAATTATCAATACATTTTTGATAGGAATGCTTTTTGGTTCATTGTAGAAAGCGTAGAATAGTACCAGCTTTACGCATTTAGCTTAAAAAAATACAATCTTGTTAAAATAAACGCCAACTCTAACTTTAATAGGTGTATTAAAAACACGTTTTAGAGTTAAAAGCAAATATTTTCTATAAAATGTAACTCCCTTTGCATTAAAAAGCAATTAAAGATTAAATTAATTACCTTGTAGATTGCAGAAATTTATTTTAAATAAAGAATTTTCTAGATAATAAAAGAATGTTATCGGTACTTAGAACTGTTTATTCCTAGAGGCGGCTGGAACACGAAAAAACTTGCAAAATCTCTTAAATAACTGATAAAAATTAATTATGATTTTTACATTCACTGTTGGAGAGAAGTGACTCGCCACAATAATGGTATATGCGGGAGCAGAACAAACAGCGCGCGTCACGGATAACTGGAACCAGATAACTAGGTAATAAACTCGTTGCGATTTAGACGCTAATGAGCTTTTTTGAGAAACGTTGCATCACAATATTGCATACTATTCTAGCAACATTCCAAAAAATAAATAATTTGTAAATAACGACGCGTTTGTTAAAAACGGGATTCATTCACTAGATTCAGTAATTTTATGTAGTCATTCAGTAGATTCGTTCATCGGATTATTTCGATTCTTAAATGCGATTGCGAGTTGTTAATTTGCGAAGTTGATATTTGAAGCATGCAATAAGTATACATTAATCTAACAATTATTATGTTACAATGTATACAGAAGCGATGTTTTAAACGTAACTTACAAGGAAAAAATGGAAGTTATAAATTACAATGAATAAGGAAGATTCTTCAAGATAACGCTATTTTAAAAATTTTATTAAATAACCGAGGTAAAATTTAACCAAAAATGTAGTTTGGTAATTGGTGTTTAAAATAAGGATTTAAATATGGAAAATGTTGTAAGCTAATTTGACATCAATTTAAAATAAGAAGGTATTTTATTACGAGGATCGTTTTTGGGGATTCTGCAAGTATTACTATTAGATTTAATTTTAATGGATATTAGAGTATTTATATCTAATTTAAAGTTGAATAAGAAGTGTTAATCATAATATTTTTTTGTAAATGATTTTTACCAAGAAAATTTGTGATCTGATTTCGAAACACTCAGACCTTTTAATAGATTATCTGTCGAGGAATTTTTTAGCTAAACAAGCCTTACAAGCATGGCAATTAACATAACCAGGTAAACCATCCATAATATGTAAAATTTAGATCTGTAAATTTAAAATAAGGTAAGTAACAAATTTTTTTATACAAGTAATTTTTAGAAATTATTTTATATTTGAAAGAAACGACGTTGTAAACGCCTTTGTATAAGAGAAAAATTTCATACTGTATGAATGCTTTGTAATATTGCTGTGTTTGATTTAATTTTGAAAACTTCGTCAATTCCGTTGAGCTAGCCAGGTAAAGTTAAAAAGGAAGGTAAATGAACAACTTTAAGTTTTACAAATTACTGTAGATGTATCGCAGCACTCTTTCAACGACGTTCAACGCGGCGTTGTCAAAGCACTATATATATAGGCTGAGCGTCGGAAGATATTCTACTCTATGCAGCGTTCTTTCACGTGAAGAGACTCTGAAAGCCGCGGTGTTACTTAAGATACTTTCTTGCTTTGTTTGAGTTTTCTCAGTCAAAATGAGTCAAGTTCTGTAATTAGTGAAATTGTTGTATAGAAGTCTCCGGTACGTCGACAATTGTAAGTTTGCAATTTCAGATCTGTTACATTGGTACCAGACGCAGGCTGGCGATGTATATAGTGAGCGAAGGGTCCTTTCGAAAGGTAAGCTCTTCTTTCTGGCACACAAACGCGCGTGAGGTACGAATACTTTGCTACTTTTTTGATGTTTTCTGTGAAACCTAGTTAATTCTTTTTTTGGTTGATAACGTTACAATAAATTTCAGACTGCCGTTTTATAATTTACTTTCATATGTTAGTGCACAAAGTGATTACGTGATTGTTTTGAAGTCACAATAAAAATAAATATAAACTCGAGTTGAAGCAATTTTACTTACCAACTTGAGATGTAGGAAATGCTAACGTCAACTAATTGTTTATTAATTATGATCTAGATTATGTTTAATACTCGGTTACCTTTAGTTTAGAGATACAATATCACTTTTAGAAAGTGCACTTCGGTAAGTAGCAGATAAAAAGCTTTGTATTACTGTATATATTTTATCTAATTTTCTTCCTGTATTTATTTACGGCTGGAAACACTATATAAGTATACTTGTACTTGTTATCTATATTTTAATAAGTAATGTGACTGGCAAGTAATTCCTAATTGATAATTGTTTAAATTTTATGTATATTTTAGAGTTATGTTGTGTTATGTGCTAGTTGACATTTTCCTTTACATCATGCTTTAACAAAACGTTACGTAAATGTTCGTTTTGCTTATTGTAAATATTCCTTTTGATACCACGTTTGTTAACTAAAGGTTTGCAATAAAACTACTTTCCGAGGTTTCCGATTTTTCTTTCTATGTGACCCATCCCACTATACGATGTTTTCAGGTAGTTCGGTATTAATTCTTTGGATTGTCCTTGTTTTGTTGCGGTATTCGGTGCGAGCGATTTGCTTGGCTTATGTTACTTTTCTTTCTTGTCTGCACGAAATACCGTAACATTTTATTAGCGATCACAACTGATTTGTGGTCAGATAATGTTATATATCGCAGCTATTTAGACCCGACATTTTTTTGGATCGGAGAATCAAAGTGTGGTTTTTGGAGCTTAGCAGGTGTATGTATGATTGTAAATACTTCCCTTAAAAAAGGATGTAGAAAATATTGCGTTTGTTTTAGATAAGGTATTATTAGAATGCAATTGCGATGTTGCCGACATTCCAATTACGAAAGTTGTTTATTACTTTAGTTTTTACCCTACTCAGTCTCCGGTTGCAAACGGAGTGATGTTTGACAGCTAATCGATCGATTCTAATTTGTGAAGGCGATATGTTTGTGACGCTTGCGTGTTTACATGCAAAACTCGACCTATTACTATTGTTTTTCCCAGCTCAATCCCCGACTGTGTTTGAATGCCTTCAACATCCTTTGGTTTCTCCTAAAATGTATTTAGTATCTGACAATTAAAAAACAGTTTCACGTATTAAATGCAAACGTATAACTTGAATAAAAGCAGATTAAATTCCGATTGCCCAACGTATAATTAGCAAATAGATAGAAAATAATATGGTAAATTTATTGAGTTGTCCGGATGCTTGATTAGGTAAGGTTTTTTGATCTAATTTCGCTAAAGGGTGTGGAACTACAAAACTAGAGACATCAATATATATATATATATATATATATATATATATATATATATATATATATATATATATATATAGTGAATAAGATGAAATAATAATTTAGACTTCTATGCAAAGCCCAAATGATTATTTCAAATCAAGCTAGTAATTGAAAGATAGAAAATATAAGGTCTTGGACAGGACTTAAACCTGTATCCTGGTTTTGTCGGAACCATGCATTTACCAATTACGCCACCGAGACCGATGACGACAATTGTGTACACGATTTTAATTTGTAAATTTCCCAATTGTCGTCATCGGTCTCGGTGACGTAATTGGTAAACGCATGGTTCTGGCAAAACCAGGATACAGGTTCAAGTCCTGTCCAAGACCTTATATTTTCCATCTTTCAATTACTAGCTTGATTTAAAATGAGGATTTTGGCTTTGCATAAAAGTCTAAATTATTATTTCATCTTATTCACTAACTATATATATATATATATATATATATATATATATATATATATATTATGCTGTGATAAGGGGTTGTTTAAGGGTGTACTTTATAGTAAATCGTTTAGGAATTAGAAATTACCATAGGAAGCAGAAAACTGCATTTATTTAGTAAAGAATTGAGAAATGGACATAGTTTGTAAATAGTAGGCAGTCAACACCCTGTATATAAAGTATAAATAGTTTTAAGCGACGCAAATAGACACAGGAAGACGCATACTTAGCGTAGAAACAAGGAACACATGCATTAAGTAAATAGTAAATATTTAATACCCTGTAGATAGAGTTTTAGTTAATTAAGGCAATGCAAATAATGATATTTTTCAGTGGAAGCACGCGTATTTATAAGTAAACATAATAAAGTGTAATTAAAAACGCATTCAAAAGAGTTCCAAACATTAGGTTAATACGGAGATAACAAATAGAACTTCAGGAAGCATAGTGTGAATGCGTACAAAATAGTTAACCATTTTAATAAGAAAGGAGATTAAAAATTGCGTAAATAACATGCATATATGAAAATTAAAAGTCGAATTGCATCAGTTGTTTATGGAAAAGCAATTAGATTCGTCAAAACACCGCATGTTTGATAACGAAGCACCTGCGAGCAGGTCACAATTATTTGAAAGCATAGAAAATTACATCAGAAACTACTTTAAATGCAGAGATTTGATTAGTTAAAATGAGCGACGAGTTTGTAGACCATACCCACTGACGGAGTAGGAGAGCAATGATATATTAACAGGTACAGTGATAACGAACTCAGTTTTCAACTCAACAAAGGCCGAAGTGCGCCACTCTGAGAAAAAGTGAGATATGTAATAATTTAAGGTGAAAAATTCTATAAGTGCTAAGATGAAAAATACGATTGCCGATTAAACGTAAGTAGATTTTGAAAATTTATTTAAACTAAAGCACAATAATAATAAGGCTTCTAAGTCCGGGGAAAATAAACTACGATTTCCGAGTCCGGAGGATGATAATCCAATTCTAAGTTTGGGGAAATTGATAAGTAACAAGTCTGAGTGAGATGACAATAAATTGGGGTGCATAAGTTAATAATGGTAGTCCAGAGGATGATGGCAATAATTTAAATGCAATGGTTCAAGCGTGTGGATAGACAATATTTCGAATGGGCATGTAATAGTCCTGAATTGGGGAAAAATAAAATTTATTCAAATGGATGGCTTAATGCATGGGAAATACTAGCTGATTATGGATGCGTCAATGCGAAAAAAATAGACCAGGTCAGATTGTTAGTTATAAGACATTTTTTTTCTATTTTTTTTATTTTAAATATTGTATTTGCTTAATATAAATGAATGTGAAAAAGTCAACAAAAAGAGGACTTGCATACGTATAAAGTGCGTGATATGATAAGAGGTTTTGAACGTTCCACACTTCTTTTTTTATAAAAATAATAGGTTTTTTTGGTGACTAGGTTTGAGTAAAAAGTATATGATTTTTGATAAATGAGATTTACAACATTAATTAATTGAAAAGTGTATTTCAAATAATTTACAAAAACTGTACATAATATTTGTTTCATTATATAGAATCGAATTAACTGAATTTTATAATTCCAAATAAATGCTAGTCGAGGTCATAAGATAAAGTTAATGGGAGTGATTTGATAATTTAAACAATCAAGGAGGAGCTATAAGTTGAATACGAAATTGATAACGAGTAAGGCGGTAACATATCAAATTTTGTTATTGGTCGACAAGGTCGAGACACGATAAAATCCAGTTAAGTTCCTGGAGGGAGTTCATAGCAATATTAATAGGCGGCCTAACGTCGGAGAACGATAATTACAATTCCAGTTTATACATAGCAATATATATATATATATATTACTCATATGTAGACCAGGGTAGAAAATTAAATAATCAAATCAAATAATTTTAATCACCGTGTATAAGGAATTTCATTAAATAATACGCGTTATTAAAACCATGAAGCATAAATAAACTCGGTTGTTTCAGTAAAAATAAGAAATTTAAATTATTTATAAGACGAAGCAGTATTGAAAAGCGCAGTGGATAATTTAATTATTCCTAAACAAATGGAAATTACGTGCAAAATTTATATTAATGAACTCTATTTTAAATAACTGGTATTAAACAAAACGTACGGATAATAATTTGTATTCGCTAAAATGAAAGGATAGAAATCAATTTAATTAGAGTTAATTAAACCGTTAGTAACATATAATAAGCATAGAAAACTTGTAAAACCCAATAAAATGCAAATCGTAGAAGGGTATTTAAAATGTTACGTTTGAAAACACCTGCGTGTTTTAAAAGGCAATTTCAAGTTAATTTGTTTGGATAAACATATTGATTCTAAGGATATTGGAAACGATCAGATGCTTTAGCAGGAAATACAGAACACCTGCGTATTTTTAAAAAGCTCATTCTGCGTAAATTTGGCAAATAATTAATGTTTCAAAGAATCTTGGAGAAACCGGGGCTTAATATTCACGAGAATGTGCGATACGGGGTTATTAAACCAAGATAACAGTCCGCGTGGACTAAAATATAATCGATAATGAAGAGTGTCAAGTTGCACCAATACGAACAGGTTAGAGAAGGAAAGAGAAAATGCGTCAAGCAAAGACACATATTTTAAAAGGCGGGATTTAAACAACGTCAGGGGGTTGCGATTGGTTGGAAATAGGATGCATATATCAGAGGTAGAACAACAATTTCTGTATAAAAGTAATTAGTTTTTCTCGGACAACTTTGCGAGCCGTGTTGAAATTTTCTGAGATCTCAATGGGGTGAGGACTAAATTCATAAAAATCGACGTGCAGGCTACAGACTGGGAACGTAGAATGAGGAATTCGTTGGAATTACCCGTTTTAGGAACAAAGCGACGTGTCGGCTATTCGCTATATATACAGGCGGGAATATGTGTTCTCTCTCTTAGACTCTTAGACTTTCGACGATTCGATGCGTTAAAAGCTCGTGCATCCGCGACTTGATTTTAAACAGTGCTTTTAGTTTGATTAAATAATTTAAAGTGTGCTAGTATATTTTAGTGACTCAAAATAGTTGGTTATTTTACGTGCTAACATGAATGTACTTCAGTGCACTTAGATACAAGGTAATAAAAGTTTATTATCACGGTACCAATTAGTAAAATTTACAACGACAAATGTATACCCAAAAGTAGGCAGTTTTGGCGTATATTGGTAATATTGGTAAAAGGAAGTATGAATTTCTTTGCTATTTTGCGGGGTGTTAATGACTAAATGGTTCGTAAATGTGTCTGCATCCACTGAACCAGAGGCAGATATACACAGATGAGTTCCGGAAAAGCCTAGAAACAACTTTAAATTAATGGTGATGGAGAACATTTTTAAAGCGTTGACAACATGAAGCTGTAAATAGAATCCGGTTGGAATGGTGTGATTTACAAAAGGGACGATTACACTGAAGCTACGAGGACAATAACCTTCAGGTAAATTGTACTATTTTGTTTGACATTTTTGTGTGTATTGAATGACTTTATAATTGATTTACTTTAAATGGACATTAGTGGAATTTTTCTAACCATAAAATTTAATTTTAAGATGAAATTTGCTTGTTTAAGTAAAAGGGTATTTTGTTTTGATGTTCGGGAATAGGATGAAACTTTGGGTAGGTCTTTGAGCTCAATTAGACAAACCTGGTTAATTAACGTAAAGGGTGGTAGATGCTCCTTTATACTCAGACTCCGGTCTGCTTATCTTGTTATATTAATTAGTAGGCATCCAACAAGGACTTTAATTTTGGATGCACAGTAAGATGATAATAAAATTAATCCGGAAATTCTTTTTAAAACTGAATTTTATGTTCAAATTTAATTTGAAAATTTAATGTATTCTGAATATTGATGTAAATAGAGTTAACGTTGATGTTTGTGGTAGGAATGTGTTGTTTAATTTTTATGATTGAGAATGGAAGTTATCTAGAAGAGCAGCCGAGGCGATTAACAGAAGGAATCAACGGACCAGGTAATTCAAGAGGTTTCACAGCATTCTTGACGCCCAAACTGTGGGGCTCGAATGTTTTTTTTTAAGGGCCAGTACCTAGAGATATGAGAAGATTCACAGCAATATATTACTCATATGTAGACCAGGGTAGAAAATTAAATAATCAAATCAAATAATTTTAATTACCGTGTATAAGGAATTTCATTAAATAATACGCTTTATTAAAACCTTGAAGCATAAATAAACTCGGTCGTTTCAGTAAAAATAAGAAATTTAAATTATCTATAAGACGCTTTACATCAAAAGAAGCAGTATTGAAAAGCGCAGTGGATAATTTAATTATTCCTAAACAAATGGAAATTACGTGCAAAATTTATATTAATGAACTCTATTTTAAATAACTGGTATTAAACAAAACGTACGGATAATAATTTGTATTCGCTAAAAATGAAAGGATGGAA
This sequence comes from Platerodrilus igneus, assembly GCA_036346225.1. Lineage (NCBI taxonomy): Eukaryota > Metazoa > Arthropoda > Insecta > Coleoptera > Lycidae > Platerodrilus > Platerodrilus igneus. Next base: position 11,712 of record JARFIW010000740.1, read on the forward strand.
ATCAATTTTAATTGGAGTTAATTGAACCATTATTAATAATAAGCATAAAACTTGTAAAAACCCAATAATAGTCAAATCGTAGGAAGGTTATTTAAAATGTTAAGTTTGAACACCCCTGCGTGTTTTTTAAAAGGCAATTTCAAGTTAATTTGTTTGGATAAACATATTGATTCTAAGGATATTGGAAACGATCAGATGCTTTAGCAGGAAATACAGAACACCTGCGTATTTTTAAAAAGCTCATTCTGCGTAAATTTGGCAAATAATTAATGTTTCAAAGAATCTTGGAGAAACCGGGACTTAGTATTCACGAGAATGTGCGATACGGGTTTATTAAACCCAGATAACAGTCCGCGTGGACTAAAATATAATCGATAATAAAGAATCTAAATTTGCACCAATACGAACAGGTTAGAAAAGGAAAGAGAAAATGCGTCAAGCAAAGACACATATTGTAAAAGGGCGGGATTTAAGCAACGTCAAGGGGTTGCGATTGGTTAAAATAGAATGCATATATCAGAGGTAGAACAACAATTTCTGTATAAAAGTAATTAGTTTTTCTCGGACAACTTTGCGGGCCGTGTTGAAATTTTCTGAGATCTCAATGGGGTGAGGACTAAATTCATAAAAATCGACGTGCAGGCTACAGACTGGGAACGTAGAATGAGGAATTCGTTGGAATTACCCGTTTTAGGGAACAAAGCGACGTGTCGGCTATTCGCTATATATACAGGCGGGAATATGTGTTTCTCTCTTAGACTCTTAGACTTTCGACGATTCGATGCGTTAAAAGCTCGTGCATCCGCGACTTGATATTAAACAGTGCATTTTAGTTTGATTAAATAATTTAAAGTGTGCTAGTATATTGTAGTGACTCAAAATAGTTGGTTATTTTACGTGCTAACATGAATGTACTTCAGTGCACTTAGATACAAGGTAATAAAAGTTTATTATCACGGTACCAATTAGTAAAATTTACAACGACAAATGTATACCCAAAAGTAGGCAGTTTTGGCGTATATTGGTAATATTGGTAAAAGGAAGTATGAATTTCTTTGCTATTTTGCGGGGTGTTAATGACTAAATGGTTCGTAAATGTGTCTGCATCCACTGAACCAGAGGCAGATATACACAGATGAGTTCCGGAAAAGCCTAGAAACAACTTTAAATTAATGGTGATGGAGAACATTTTTAAAGCGTTGACAACTTGAAGCTGTAAATAGAATCCGGTTGGAATGGTGTGATTTACAAAAGGGACGATTACACTGAAGCTACGAGGACAATAACCTTCAGGTAAATTGTACTATTTTGTTTGACATTTTTGTGTGTATTGAATGACTTTATAATTGATTTACTTTAAATGGACATTAGTGGAATTTTTCTAACCATAAAATTTAATTTTAAGATGAAATTTGCTTGTTTAAGTAAAAGGGGTATTTTGTTTTGATGTTCGGGAATAGGATGAAACTTTGGGTAGGTCTTTGAGCTCAATTAGACAAACCTGGTTAATTAACGTAAAGGGGTGGTAGATGCTCCTTTATACTCAGACTCCGGTCTGCTTATCTTGTTATATTAATTAGTAGGCATCCAACAAGGACTTTAATTTTGGATGCACAGTAAAATGATAATAAAATTAATCCGGAAATTCTTTTTAAAACTGAATTTTATGTTCAAATTTAATTTGAAAATTTAATGTATTCTGAATATTGATGTAAATAGAGTTAACGTTGATGTTTGTGGTAGGAATGTGTTGTTTAATTTTTATGATTGAGAATGGAAGTTATCTAGAAGAGCAGCCGAGGCGATTAACAGAAGGAATCAACGGACCAGGTGATTTAAAGGTTTCACAGCATTCTTGACGCCCAAACTGTGGGGCTCGAATGTTCTTTTTTTTAAAGGGCCAGTACCTAGAGATATGAGAGGTTTCACAGCATTCTTGGCGACCCAAAAGTGAGGCTCGAGTTCCAAATAAAATTTTTGTTATTTTATTCCAGGAAACTGGCGATCTGAGAGAGAGTTTCTGTTTGTGGATAAATTTAAAAGTATTTTAGAGTGTGTGAGAGTGATTAGAACGTATGCAGAGAAAGGAGGGGTTAAGGAGTCAAGGAGTGGAAATTGGAAGTGACGATAGTGCATTGTGTGGGAAAAATTCGAAAATGGAAGAAGCAGGAGGCAGTAGAGATCAGTCGAGGACGGAATCAGGGATCAAGGAAACGAGATGATAATGAGAATGCTAGAGAGGATGAACGAAGAAGCTAATAGAGCTAGGGAAGAATCTAATAGAGCGAGGGAGGAGTCCAACCAAAAATTAGAACAGCTAAGCGATGAATCGAACAGGAAGTTAGAAGAGATTAGTCAGAAAATAGATAAGACGAATCAAGAAGTTGTAGAATTTAAAATAGTCTTACTGTAAAGATGGGGAAGTTGAAAATAGGGTAGATAAAAATGAGCGTGACATTACAGGTCTTCGACAGGAAATGGGACATTTAAGGTCCGAAGTACGCATTTTCTGTGAAGAAGAAATAAACGTAAAAATGACTGAAGTAACGGACTCATGTAGGGATCAGTTAGGCAGGGTAGAACGCGAAGTTAGTAGTATTAAATACAACATATCAAATTTAACGGGGGAAGGTCCCAGATTTTATACAGGTGGAGTATCATTGGACCAACACATGAAGTTTTATGGTGATAACAGGGTAAATCCACAAATTTTTATTAATAGTGTAAGAAATCTAGTGGGAAATTTATTTGACGAACAGACTAAACTGAATACGATAAAGGCTTTATTAAAGGACAACGCGGAAGCATGGTACAATTTAGTAGGACAGGACATAGACACATATCAGGACTTTGAAAACAAATTTTTAAAACACTACTGGAGTGACCACAGACAAGACCAGGTACGAGACGACTTAATTACAGGAAAATTTAAGGGAGAGTTTGCAGGATCTAGGAGCAATATGCCATCCGCAAGTACAGTGTGGCCAAACAACTGAATCCACCATTGACGGACAGACAGATAATCAAGTACCTATCACGACATTTTGAACTGGAAATTAGACAACACGTGGCCTTACAAAACATCACAGAACGGGAGACATTTTAGAGTATTTACAGAGATATGACGATGTATGTGTTGGACGGACAAGAGAGATACGAGAACGAAACGTTAACACAGTTAGGTTTGACAACAGGACACCGAATTATCCGAGACGGCCTGACTACAACAGAAATTTTCGACCGAATTGGGAACGACGAGGACAGGAATACAGGAGCAATAGTGCGACTAGGGGACCGACGCCAAGACCTAGTTACACGAGACAGAACAGTTTACCGGAAGTAAACAGGACTGTGACCAGCACGCCGAATAGAGATAGGGACACGGATATTAACACGAGGAGGACGTACGCACAGGTTGTAGAAGGACAACCAGGACCAAGCACGGAAAACAGGATGAGACAGGATTTTTAGAACGCGACAGACCACTAGATTTCTGTGAAAATGTATACGAACATCCACGTGAATTTTTCAAAATTGAGGAGGAAGTAGAGCCAGAAACTGAGGAAAAATTATGTTTGCCAATTATTAATTTAGAAATTTTTGAGAATAATGTAGAAGTATTACTTGATACAGGGGCAGAGGCGAGTTTAATATCGGAGGAATTCGTCAGCAAAATTAGGGATAAGGTTTGTGATAGAATTATGCCTATAAAACGTAGCCATTTAGTAGCTCCAAATAAAAAGAAGTTTGCTATAGTAAATAGTGTTGTGGTGCTTAGGATAGATATAGGAGGTTTAAGCTGTGAACAGGAGTTTGTAATTGTACCTGGACTGAAGTTTCAGAGCATTTTAGGTGTTGACTGTATGATGAAGTTAGGGGTTTTGATAGATATGGAAAGGAAGGTAGTAAGGATTAAGGATAGGGTAGTGCCATGGAAGGGCAGTTATGAAGTCACAGAGGATGACACGGGGTTTAGTATTAATGTAGTAGAGGTAGAGGATGATGAAGGTAAACAGATCAACACGATAAGATGTCCTGAGGATAGGAGAGTAGAGGTTCAAGCTTTAGTACAAGAAAATGCAGAAGTAGTGGGAGTAGAAGCAGCATATCAGGAGCAGGTGAAGGCGAAATTAAGTAAAGATGGCAAGTTTGTTTTTAATCAAGTAGATTTAAGGGATTCATTCTGGCGGATTCCATTACACAAGCATTCTAGCAGGTACAGAGGATTTTCCGTAGAGGGAAAATTTGATAATTTTAAAGTAGTATCGTTTGGTTTGTCGGCAGAAAAGGAAATGATAATGAATAAGAAACAGACAAGTGTAGGGACTGAAGAAGAAGTAATATTTAAGAGTCAGGATAATAGGGATGATAAGTTTATTGTATGTGAGATAATAGGGAGGATAAGTGTAGATATAGAAGGGGGGAGAGATAGGGATGAAGAGTATTAGGATGGTGAGAAGGAAGACTTGGAGGGTCAAGAAGAGAGTTAGATTTAAATAGGATAAGAATAGAGATAGGTGTATATAGAAAAGTAGAAGTAAGTGTTTATAGAAAATAAAGCTAGGTATAGGATAAATATGGGAGATAATTAGGAATAGGTTTAGGATGAGGATAAAGAGTAAATGTAGGAAGAAAATAAGATAGGTTAAGTATAGATATTTCATATAAGATTAGTGGAGAGTTAGGAATAGAGTAAGAGTAGGATAGGCATATAGGATTAGGTAGGGGGAAGTAAAGTATAGTGAAGAGTAGTTAAAAGTTAGGAATAGGATAGGTATATAGGATGTATATAGGATTAGATGGATAAGTAGGATGAAGTTAGGGATAATTTCAGTTTATAGAAGTAGGTGAGAGTTAGGAATAGGATAGGGATATAGGATAGGTGTAAATATTTTTTTGGATTGGAGACAAAGTAGGTAAGTTAGATAGATAAGGATAGAGAGAGATAGGCAAAATTTTGTAAAGATTTTTTGGCAGTCTAAATATTTGATATTTGCATTCAAATAAGTGGGATTATTTGTATTCAAATAGGGGGAAAATACTCATATGTAGACCAGGGTAGAAAATTAAATAATCAAATCAAATAATTTTAATTACCGTGTATAAGGAATTTCATTAAATAATACGCTTTATTAAAACCTTGAAGCATAAATAAACTCGGTCGTTTCAGTAAAATAAGAAATTTAAATTATCTATAAGACGCTTTACATCAAAAGAAGCAGTATTGAAAAGCGCAGTGGATAATTTAATTATTCCTAAACAAATGGAAATTACGTGCAAAATTTATATTAATGAACTCTATTTTAAATAACTGGTATTAAACAAAACGTACGGATAATAATTTGTATTCGCTAAAATGAAAGGATGGAAATCAATTTTAATTGGAGTTAATTGAACCATTATTAATAATAAGCATAAAACTTGTAAAACCCAATAATAGTCAAATCGTAGGAAGGTTATTTAAAATGTTACGTTTGAACACCCTGCGTGTTTTAAAAGGCAATTTCAAGTTAATTTGTTTGGATAAACATATTGATTCTAAGGATATTGGAAACGATCAGATGCTTTAGCAGGAAATACAGAACACCTGCGTATTTTTAAAAAGCTCATTCTGCGTAAATTTGGCAAATAATTAATGTTTCAAAGAATCTTGGAGAAACCGGGACTTAGTATTCACGAGAATGTGCGATACGGGTTTATTAAACCCAGATAACAGTCCGCGTGGACTAAAATATAATCGATAATAAAGAATCTAAATTTGCACCAATACGAACAGGTTAGAAAAGGAAAGAGAAAATGCGTCAAGCAAAGACACATATTGTAAAAGGGCGGGATTTAAGCAACGTCAAGGGGTTGCGATTGGTTAAAAATAGGATGCATATATCAGAGGTAGAACAACAATTTCTGTATAAAAGTAATTAGTTTTTCTCGGACAACTTTGCGGGCCGTGTTGAAATTTTCTGAGATCTCAATGGGGTGAGGACTAAATTCATAAAATCGACGTGCAGGCTACAGACTGGGAACGTAGAATGAGGAATTCGTTGGAATTACCCGTTTTAGGGAACAAAGCGACGTGTCGGCTATTCGCTATATATACAGGCGGGAATATGTGTTTCTCTCTTAGACTCTTAGACTTTCGACGATTCGATGCGTTAAAAGCTCGTGCATCCGCGACTTGATATTAAACAGTGCATTTTAGTTTGATTAAATAATTTAAAGTGTGCTAGTATATTGTAGTGACTCAAAATAGTTGGTTATTTTACGTGCTAACA
>JARFIW010000741.1:0-17629 GCA_036346225.1 Platerodrilus igneus
TTGGGCAATGTTTGAAATCCTGCATTCGTTGTTTTCGTGTAAACCCCGTGGCTTTATGCCCCCCTATGGGGGATTTACCAGCTTCTAGGTTAACTCCAGGTAAGGCGTTTTTACATACGGGAGTCGACTTTGGTGGACCTTTCTCTGTCACGATGAATCGATGTCGTGGTGCTAAATCATCGAAAGCGTACATTTGCTTATTTATTTGTTTCAGTACTAAAGCCATCCATTTGGAACTAGTGTCTAACTTGTAGACAGACGCTTTCTTGGGTGCTTTACGTCGATTTACTGCTCGAAAAGGCAAATGTATTCAAATCCATTGCGACAATGGCACTAATTTCGTTGAGGCCCTCGTGAAATCTCTCAATTGATGCGCCATTCGGCAGGCGTTGAGGGAATCGAATTTGTGTTTAATCTTCCTGCTGCTCCTCATTTTGGTGGGTTGTGGGAGGCCGGGATTAAATCAGTAAAATCCCATTTGAAAAGAATTATCGGTGAACAAATTTTGTCGTTTAAAGAATTCTCGACGGTATTGATTCAATTAGAAGCGATTTTCAACTCACGTCCACTATGCGCACTGAGTTGCGAACCGCATGATTTTTCATATTTGACCCCGGGTCATTTTCTTAATGTTGAACCAGTCTCGGTGTTACCATATCCGAATTTGTTGTCCATAAACCCCTCTCGTTTAAATCGCTGGCATTACATGTAATTTTCCAATGCTCCACCCGAAGATACTACATTGGCCAGGAAGCGAGTTTTTTTTTACCTGGAAAATTTTGAATTTTGCCGAATCCTTGCTGTTCCAAGCAAGGTAGGGATCTTTAACGTACGTGACAACACTCACACACGGGACCTCCATTTTACCTCTCATCCGAACGAGGGTGTATTTTTGCGAAAAATGCTCGCCTAACATTTTTCAAGCGGACCGTGTCGGGATTCGAACCCGGGACCTTGGGCGTAGTAGTCACACACATACCACTACGCCACGGAGCCGCAACTGTTGCAGCAAATGCAACAAGGGCTTTAGAAAATATGGAGTGCTGAATACCTGCACACGTTGCAACAGAAAGGTAAGTGGTTGAGGAATTCCTCTACCCTACCTATTGATTCGTTTGTCCTGTTAAAGGAAGAAAATAACCCCCTCTACAGTAGCGTTTAGGAAGAGTTGTGGAGGTTCATCCTGGTATGGATGGTATCGTTCGGGTAGCTACAGTCAAGACATACCAAGGGTTAGTTAAACGTCCTCTAGTGAAACTATGTTTATTGCCAATTACTTAATATTTAATGGTATGTATACATATATCCACATATAAGTTTGTCGGTTTAGGTTTCTTAGTTAATAGCTATAATTATTTTTAAATATAAAATAAGTTAGTTCATACTTATTTTGATGGGAGGGATGTTCGGTCTCTTTGTACATGTGAAAATTAAGTTGAAAAAGGGGTAGTGACAGAAACACTCTCTCATCGATATCGAAGCGAAACGGTTGTTCGTTCGGTAAAGTGAGTTAGTCAATAGTGCCGCTGAATATGAATTTATCGATAAACCCCTAAAAAACATAGTGAAAGTGCAAATGTAACACGTACAATAATTCGCCTGCAGTCAGTCCACTTAGTTGAAGAGTAGGAACTACACCTTAGAACAACGCGGAGATGTCGATATACAAATTTATAAGACCCCCCCCCCCCCCCGCGCATTAAACATTCACATTGCAGTAAAAATGTTACCAGCAGGAAGCTTTATACATTTACCACCTGTATTTTTTCATTAAAAACCCATTAACACTCATCGCTTTTTTGTAATGAGAAAACTCATTAACTATATTACCATTTTTTCCTAGGTTAGACCTGTCATTCGCCATTTTTCTTACGTCACATCTGTCATCCGCCATTTTTAGAGATTAATTTAAAAGCACATAACCCAAAATGTTATAAAGACAACCCATATTTTTTATTAACAAGCACCACACACAATAGACGTCTACATCGGTCGACAAACGTCTTTAACCTAAATAACTTGATGTTTAACTTTCTTTTAATTACCCCCACCTATCCCCCTGCAGCACAGCAGCGCCACCTAGATAAAAGTTTTCTTTGACGAACCATTTTTAACTTGGGAAATATTTTTCAAGAATATATGTCTTGCGAGACCTCAGCTACCCGAATCTGAAAATTTTTTAAATCAGAGTAACCTTCTAGTCACCAGCACCATTTTTAGATTTTTTTCCATTACTCCTAGAGGTGTTTTTAATATAAACCCACCGTGTACAATATCAGTTAATATTAAAATTTTCCCAGCTACTTAATTCTCTTGGAATTTTTCAAATCAGACGGGGTCCTTAGAACTACCACCTTAAACATGAGAATAAAAAACAATATAATTTAATACGTTTGAACCCTTTCTTCATCTGTCATATTTTCACTTACATTTTTTATAACACCTACAAATTTTTCGTAAAATTCTGGAAAGTTTCTACACCTGAGCTCCTCCATTTTATAACATATTAATTCTCGCTAATTTAATAGCTCGAAGCACTCGTACTCAGGTATCACAATAACATTCCGATCTTTCGTAATTTCCATATTATATAAATTTTCTTCTTGGAATTTATTCGCCGCCCATACACTTCTATTAGATGTTTCGGCAATCAGTTTCTATCTGAATTCACGATCCAGTTGTATTTCTAAAACATATCCGACAGAAAAACCATTCGATCTTACGTTTGCTGCTTCTTGGGTAAATTGTAAGATTCTACATTCCAATTGAAAATTGCAAAATTCTCTCCATTCAAAGTAGTTCATTTTTATACCATAATTTTGGCAGATTCGCTTATTACAAATAATTTGTATGACTGGTCGCTGACCACCGTATAAATCAAAACACACTTCCACGTTATGGTGGTGAAAATTTGATGTAAAATCACCTAAGGCGTAGGTGGTCTTATCTACTAGTTTGTTGAGACTTAATGGTACTCTTAAATCACTTGTAACGTTAACACCAGAAAAATCCATCTTTAAGTTGTAGTTTTGATCAACTCTACGATACTTTGACAACTAATGCTCTGGAACATGGTTCCCTCGCTTTTATGGTAGCGGCGAAGCGCGCCCAGTTCCTTACTATGATAATAGGTGTTATATGCAAGACAGGAAAAGTGACGCGTATAATTGTGATATTGTGAGTTTTACAAGTGCGTTTTCAATATAATTTTCTTAATATCTTATAGATTAACTTACATCTTACGTTTAAATATGAAAAACTTTAGGGTAAGAGTCCGGAGAAACATTTTACAAATATTATCTTGAATTATGTAGGAGGAACTTGAGGAACACCGAATTTTGTAGCATTCTTATTTATGAATTTCTAAACACCTAATCAATTTTTCCTCATTTGCATGCTTGTGTGCATTTTCCTGTTCTCTAACCTAAGTCCACACAAGTCCAACTAACTAATCTAACTCCAGACAACCTTAGCTAACCTAACTCCTGACAAGTTCAACTAACCTAACCTAATTTCAGACAACACCGACTAACAAGTCCAAACAACGTAAACTAACCTAAACCCTCCTCCTTCACCCTACTTTGTCGTCATCCCATCTGTCGCATCCGTACGACATACATCCGACATGTGTCCAGCATACATTCGACATATATCCGACATATGTTGGACATACGATCGGCATAGTAAAGTATACAAGGAAACTGTTCCAAGTGGAATCAGTTGTGATACAGCATTCTTAAAAACAAATGCAAGCACGTCGGCCTGGTGCGCCGCCGCCCGCCTCGTCCCGCCACGACCGGTGCGCGACCCGCCTCGGCCCGATGCGCGGCCCGCTTCGGCCCGATGCGCGGTAAATGAGTTGTATTCACACCTATAAACTCGATTTAGCAATAATTCGGTTATATTTTGCACATCGAAAATCTGGACATATTATAAATATTCAAATACTGGCTAGAAATGTATGTAGAAGACTATCTCGTAAACGTAAATTTAAAAATAAAAATTAAAGTGGTAAAGTTACAACAACCGGAGTAAACATAAAGAATTTAGGTATCAGCATGAAGACGCAATTAAATTATTGAATTTACTATGTCAACAATTTGCCGCATACAGAATGTAGACCGCTGTGTAGAATGGAACGCCAAGAGACTAGAAGATTTGTAATTCTTGGATAATTCTTTTAAAAATGCCAATAATACTTTCTCTTTTGCTATGTTTTGATATACTTACATGCAAACCATTCAGTGAATTGTTTATAAAATTGTTCATACTTGATTTTCAATTTATCTGGTAAAAGTGAAGCTACCGCATTTGCAGCACGTTTTTAATTTCAAAAGGCAAGATTTTTTGTTTCTGTATCACTCATTATTTCACTCAACACACTACGTTCACAAGAAAATTTAAAAATTCAACTTTGTTTATAACAAGTTTGTCTGGTTATCATAACACTGACTTTGGTTATTGATTTTGAATCAAAAACTTACTAATAGGATTTGATTTTAGATTTTTCTCAATTTTAAGTAGTTGTAGATAGAATTTTTCACTCCATGTACAAAAATTTTCTTTGTGAATACTGTTGTTTAATTCGTTTAATTAAGTGTAACTGATCAGTAACCATTAAAATAAAACCTTTTGTAATAGCCAAATTAACTCAAAGTTTGACCTCAAAAATCCGAAATTATCCATTCACAAAAAAATCTTATACAAGTTTAACCTACTTAAAATATCTATGGCATGCAAAATGTCTTTCTAAAGACTTAAACGAAGATATACTTGTGTTCCTCGTCTAATTGTTGATTAAATTTCCATGTCGTTCCATTTTATAAAAGAATTTTACTAATCAATACATTGAAAATCGTACCATGTCTTTTCATGTCGCATTTTTCTAATTAAATGCATTTGAAAACCATACCATGCTTATCCATGTTATATTTTTCTATTTAAGTTTATCGTAGCGGCACATCTGAGTTATTCTTATTATTAATAAAATTTACTTTGCACACCAAACGTTATACTCCATCACTTTTTAATACGTTTTTAATAACAAGTACTTTAAGAGCTTAGAACGTAGTAATTATTCGTAGTTGATGGATAAACCGATAATCGATCATTGATAAATGCTCTATAAACACACCATTGGTAACTCACTTCGTTCTAATTATTTTCGGCTTATATAATAAAATCTTACTACGTCATTATCTCTGAAATCTTCTATACGTTTCTGGCTGAACTGATGTCATAATTTCCCTAAAATTAGTTCATTTTACACGTTCATCTTATCTAAATTAACCGCCAGTTTTAATTTATTAGGTCATAAAAATCGCAGTTTGTTCATTAATTGAAAGAATGAATAAAAATGGTTATCTGTCTTTGTTACATGCCGAAAATCGGCTATGTATCATTTTTGGTTTAAGTTTTAAATATGTGACTGAATTCGCGTCAATATTTTTAAAAATAGACTTGTGCATTTCCGTCACTTCGGACAGTTGCGTCGGCGCAAGAGAATGGGCAGACGTGGAGTGAGGAAGTAAGTGCGCGGTTTCCGACACGACTTTTCTTTCAGAATGTAGGTTTCCATTTATCTCTGGCCCTATCGTATCTTTAGCTTCACCTTAATCCTACAAACAAAAGAAGAGGGAAGACAAATTAATCTGGCTTCAACGACGGCATAACCCCGAACCACGCCCAACAACGCCGAGATCCATGGAAATGGATATGGCTCCTGCCGCAAGAATAACCGCAAAGTCGTGAAGAGCTCCACATTTTTTAAGTGAGTACATTTTATCTTTTTTTTTAAGACGCCCCTTGTATCACTATAAACACTTTTGGTATGTGATACAATTTGAGACGCAATTATGACGTAATATCTTGTTGCGCAATATTGTGTATGTGGTTAGTATGTATTGTCAACTGCCGTAGTGGCTCTGAACACGCGCGCGCGAGACTTTAACAGTTATACCTTAGACTATAACAAGCTGCTTGTCATCGCGCTTTATTATCTAATTTATTAGGTGCCAAACGTCTTATCGCATCTAATTTATGGGTCGTAAGGACGCGTTAACTCGCTAATTCGAGTGTTCATTCATATTATCCGTTAATTTATGGGTTTGTTCTCGCTACCGATAACTTAACTAGAATTTGAAAGAATGTAGTAACTGAAATGCAGAAAATACACGCTTTCTTTGTATTAAAATGCTTTTAATGGAAAGAAGCTTTAGAAATGACCTAAGCGAGTTTTTAAATAACGTTTTCAGGAAGAGTACCTTAATGTTTAAGTCACGCAACGCGTTATTAAATTGCATTTCTATTGCTACTTTTCAATGGAGGACGTACTTATTTAGAGCGCGTTTTGAATGGGACCTATTAACAAGGAACGATTTGCATTTTCACGGACTTCTTAACTTACGTATTACACTATTTTAAGATACTATTATACAAAGACTATCGCGCCACGGGAGTATTATGCCGGAAATTAAGTATTAGAAAATTTAATTTTCTCAAGTTTTGGGGTTGTTTATGTACAGGATATAGTGTCTAATGGCCTTCACGTAAGTGAAATCCGTGAAGAAGCGAATCATTCCTTGTAAACAAACGCCCTGTATAATATTTAGTAATACGATAGAATTAGGATAATTTATTTTACTACATAAGTGAAACCCTTAAAAATTCATTCCTTGATAATAAAATCCATGTTTCTAATTTAAAAACAAAGTATTATTTAAATATGCAAATATTATTTTACCTAAAACATGAAATACCATTTGTGTAACTTGATCAAGTATGTTAAATAATTTAAAAACGCGATTTTACAAAAAGGGCGTATTTTAACAGCAAGAGTATACTTCAGTCTTTCTAGATTTAAAACAAAAATACTACACGATTCTAGATCCTTTTAACTGCAAAAATTCATAAATCCCGAATTGTAAATGAAACTAAATCACAAATGACAGCTAATTATTTGTACGATAACAAACAATATGAATGAATAGCCCAACCGATAGAGCGCCATAAGACTTTTTAATGGCCCATAAATTATAATGAGAGCGATAACGATAAGCATTTACTCTGAACGGCACCAATCAACGTAGATAATAAAAATTTTACAACCTAATAAATTAATATAACAGCTACTTTAAGCGTGTAAAACTAATAAATTTCCAGGTAATTATTATATCAGCTATGAGTCATATCACCTAAAGAAGTATAGAAGTTCTAGAACTTAATGACGTAAAAATCTTTTCGTTATATAAAAACCTGTAAATAATTAGGGAAATTGATTCATTCAAAATCGATCTTTTACGAATAGTGGTTCTGTTTATAAAGGCACTCATCGATAATGTATTTAACGATCAACTAATTTAAAATTCGTGCAAGGTCATGCTCAACGTTTAAATATTGGTTAAAACAATTTTTTTTATAACGTATGGAGTAAAATGCACCGTATAAAAGTAAATTCTATTGAAATATGAATGACATGAGAGAAGAATTATGGAGTCAATTAACGTATTAATGGAGGAACTGAAACTTGACTTTCTGATGCAGTTGTTATGGTACAAAATGGAGATAGAAATTTGATCAACGACTTGTCTTGAAGTATTTATTTTGAAAACACAAGTATATCTTTGTTTAAATCTTCTGAAGGACATTTGTGTACGATAAATAATTTAAGTAGGTTAAATTACACAAGGGTTTGGTATATCGATATTTTTTTGTAAATGGATATTGTAAGCCTATTTTGAGGTCAAGTTCGATAAGCTCGACCATTATCAAAGATTATAAAAGGATATTTGATCAGCTTTTTTTCTTTCTTGAAAGTAGGAGAGATTATTGCAATTATCTATCTTATTTTTAATAATTTGTACATAGTGTGACTTACATAAGAAAGATCTGGTAAAGACTAAGTTCTCCGTATTAATTTATAGTAATTATGAAATGTTTGTTTTTGACTTTTGTACTCTTCATTGATAGGTTTAATGCTTGTGTGTAAGTAATAATTTTGAATAATGCGTGTTGAGGAAAGGTGTTTGAGAATGTAGCGATTATTATAACTTGAAGGATTGTTTATAAATATGTTGTTATTAAAATTGTGATGTTGATATTTCCTTATTTCATTCCATCAGACCTAGCTAGATAGCACGGACACCTTCGGGCAATAATTCACATCAAATCAATTTTGTTTTATTGAAGCCCAGGATAGGGACACATTTTCAATAGATACACAATTCACAGCAATATATACCATGATATATATATATATATATATATATATATATATATATATATATATATCCATTGGTATATATCTTCCAACCCCAGTCTTGATATCTGTAAAATTAACAAGTTAGATACTTTTATCCGAAAAACGATTCCGAAGCAAACTTAAAATGACCTCCAAAAAAGGGAATGAGCCTACACATTTTTTAATACTAGTGTTGCGCCCACCTAGTATTGGAAAATAACTGGTGAACAAATACGGAAAATAAAAATTTTGAGCAACATGGTCTTGGCGATTTCTAAGGAAATGACCTCATTGCAAAATTGTCATTTTAATCGCGCCAATTTCAAATTTATGTTTGGAAAGGTTTTGCCTAGTGCTTAAAAAAAATCAATGCCGTTATTTGTGATTAGAAGAGGAGCGATTTAACAAGAACGGTAAAATCGGGACTTTACACAATAATACGAATAAGCAGTTCTTCAACCATGCAATTCTGGTAAGAATAAATAATCAATCCTAACTAAAATCCTGGGACCGTTATTTTCATTTTTTACAAGACCAAGGCATTAAATTAGCAAACCAACTCAAACAGCTGATTTAAATAAAACCAAGAACAGCCAAATTAAAAAAAAAGGAAAAATAAGGGAAAATTATTCATTGATTCGCCAATCCAACCTTCGTTTGTTTAACTTACTCTCAGGCATTTGTTAAAATTTACTTTTCCTAAAAACCGGAATATAACTCGGCTATACTATTCCTAACAATTAAATAGAATTGATGCATCTATTTCTAACAATTTTAGCATGGCGTAAACTCACAAAAACTAATTGAAGATAACGTGGGAAATTTAGAACTGGCACCACCTGTTTAGAATAAAATAATTTTTCTGTTTTGATTAATCGTATGAGATAAGAGTCACAGTTATAAATTCAAAAAATACTACAGTAATCTCGTGACTAACACTGTTTAATTAAGATAGCGATTGTCATAGAACATCAACCTGTTTCTAAGCTTTAAAAACATTTCGAAAATTAATATTTTTGTTCAGAAACTTACCTGTATGCTTAAGAATAAAGTATGTGAAATAGGAACACTTACAACCCACAAACATAAAGTCCGACACGAGTTTACCACACCAACATCATCGAACGTGCTACGTGTAACGGATAATTTAAAGTAATTAAATAATGGCAAAGCCAGCAAGGGGACAAAAAACCTGAACGTTATTTAAAAATGCGCATGTCACTCGTATTCTATAATACCGTTTGATATAAGAATTGCTTTTGCACCTGGTTAGACACGTGAGTATTACATGTTGCATATAGACTTAACTGTATTATAATATCTGTATAGCAAATTGCCTACGTTCAAATTTTAGTTTATAGAGATTTATACACTATTACTTGCTCATTCTAGATGCTCTACCACGCCTTGACTTAGAATTTTAGTTCGATACTTTGTATAAATTAACCAACGTTTGTGTACCTTCTGTGCACAACAAAATTATTTGATATCGAAATTCAACCTATTCTTTTGTTTTTAAAATAAACAAAGACTGATCTTTATGCACAATTTGTGAGCTATTGTAAACAAATTCGAATAAATTATTTTATCATCCATAGCTGTATGCACCATTATAGGTTTTACTGACTGTTCAAAAATGAGCTTTAAGTACCCATTCATTTAACAGTTTATCTGTAGTTAGTGGACGGTCAGCTGAAACTGAAGATTTTAACTGTACAGGCCACACATTGTACAGTTGGATCGACATACTTTATCTGCAGATGAAGAACCCACAGTTATAGACTGCAGGCCGCCTGTAAATTGAATACACACAACAATAGTTTTGATGTTAGTGCTATGTCTCCAATTAATAAGACAAAAAATTGCTGCACTTACAATTGTACTGTCCATTAGTACATAGAATAAGACAAAGAAGGATACTAGGTAAAAGACGACAAAATTTAACGCATATGTTAACAATTCAATTAAGAAATTCTGCAACTGAAGATTTAATAAATTATATGCGGATGAACGATACTCGCTTCTAAAAACTATTGAAACTAGCAATACCTCAAATTTCAAAACATGATACAAAAAGTGAGACAATGTATTGTAGCAGAAAAAAGATTAATTGCATCTCAACATTCAGCTAGTGGATGAAATTTTGAAGATTTAGAATATACAACTATCGTATCTCCTCAAGCTTTAAGAGTTATAATACTTGGAACGTGCACGTATATTTACAAAGTATTAAAAGGAGAGTATTTAAAGGTAACTGTACTGGTATCGTGGTATCCCAACACATTTTTCAGATACTTTTTATTTAGATATGGTATTACAAAAACAATGAAAAATTTATGTTGTGTATTAAAACTGGGCCGTTCTGAATGCACCTGCACCTTGAAGCAGTTCTAGATTACTAAAACAAGTAGAACGACTTCAGATTTCCAGTGATCTAAACAGCCAAACTATAGATGTAACTAGATTAGTGGGGTCTTTAGTGAGGAACCAGACTAAGATAGGTCCCCGAAAGAGGGCAGCGGTTTTTTCCGTACCTAGATTGGCAGAAACCATTGGGGTCGGTATGGCATTCTGACACACTTCGGCGATGTGGAAGACAACGGGAACCACCACATTACCTTACATGTACACAGAGTACTTAACTTGTTATCAAAGATGATGGCATCATCTGGGGTAAAAAATTCTGGAGTTAAAATAGTCTCCATTCGGATCTTTGGGAGGGGACTACTTCGGGGGATGTGATCAGAAAGTATAAGAAAAAAGTCGTGAATATCCTGCGAGTCGGAGCACGGAATGTCAGAAGTTTGAAGCAAGTAGGTAAGCTAAAGAACTTGAAAATTGAAATGGATAGGTTAGCGTTAGACATAGTAAGGATCAGTGAAGTTCAGTGGTCAGAGGCGAGGGATTTTTGGAGCAGAGACTAGAGTAATTCATACAGGATAAGAGGAAGGAAATTCGGGCGAGGGGATAGTTATGCGAAAAAAGACATAACAACATGTAGAAAACTACTTACAAAAGAACGAAAGCGTACTTGTGGTTAGATTATAATTTAAACCGGTAAATACAGTAATAATACAAGTATACATGCCCACCTCTACCTAGAGTGAGGAAGAGGTATAGCCGATCTACAAAGATATCGAAGACATACTAAAATACGTAAAAGGACATGAAAATTTAATACTTACGGGGGATTTTAATGCAGTAGTAGGTGAGGGTAGGAAAGGAATGGTAGTAGGTTGATTTGATTTAGGCACGAGAAATGACAGGGGAAATAGACTGGTAGAATTTTGCGACAAGAACAATTTAATCATCACAAACACATTATTTCAACATCATGCTAGAAGACGATACAGGAGATATAGGAAGATATCAAATAGATTACATTCTTGTTAGACAACGGTTTAGGAATCAAGTAAAAGACTGTAGAAGCTGCCCAGAAGCAGATATAAACACTGACCACAACATTGTAATTATGAAGGCCGCTCTTAAAATTAAAAATTTGAAAAAAAGAAACTGAAAAATGCACTGTGACTTTGAGAAACTGAAAGATAAAGATACCCACGAAAGATTTGAAAAAGAGTACAATGAATAGCTGAAAGATATTGGGAAAATATCTGATACTAAGGAAGTAGAAACAGAATGGAATAACAAAAAGAAAATACGAAACCATGGATAACAAAGGATATCCAGTATTAGGTATTGATGTCGTGGCCGGAGTGCACGTGTGTGTGTGTGTGTGTGTTTGATGTGCTACATAATTATCGATTGTTTCTTATAATTGCATGTATTATACATATAGATTTATATATCTAGTAGATTGAAACCCGCGTTGTTAGTTAGTTGCTAATAAATACAACAAGATTTCTTGAATTTGTGTTAGAGTAATTCAAAATAATTTATAATGGTGCTATCGCAGTCACAAATTATGGATATTCAAGAAATCCTTGACAAGTCTATTAAATCGCTTATTGCTCATAAGGAATTCTTATTTAGTGTTTCTGCAAGTGTGGCTAAGGTTGTTGAAACTAATCTTATAAAGGTGTTTATTGAACAAAATAGAAAATTACAAGATATAGAAGCACGTGTTATTACTGTTGAAACACACAATGATCAATTGATGCATGATAACCGCACTCTTTGTGAGTCTCTTGATAATTTACAGCGATATTCGAAACGTAACAATATAAGAATTTTTGGTATTAAAGAAGATAAGAGTGTTAATACAGAACTGCTAATTATGAAACTATTTACAGAAAAGCTCAATCTTGCTAAGAATAATTCTCGTATCGATTGGTCCCATTGGGTTGGGCTTACAAAAAGTAATAAATGCAATATTATAATGAAATTTATTAGTTACCATGATCGAAAACTTGTTATAAATAACAGATCGAAACTTAGAGGTACTGGTATTTTTATTGCTGATGATCTAACAAAAAATAGGTCAACTCTACTTAATCAAGCTCAAGATAAGTTTTCTAACAGTAATGTCTAGGTTCATGATGGCTCCATCTGGGTAAAATACAGAGGCAGGAATTTATAATTAATAATAAAAGTGATTTGCTAAATTATAATACTAAAATTTGAATGCTTTAATTTTCTCATAGTAGCGCATCAACACAGTTTAGTTTACTATTTCTTATAACAAACTTATTTCATACTTGTCGCTTAAATAAGTTTTAATTATAGTCGAAATCAGGAAAGAATGAATGCACGTCATAGGTTTCTGAATTTAAAAACGACATACTTTCAAATCTTATGCATTAAGTATATTCCGATAGATCCTTTAAAAGTATATCGTTTTTTAATTCAGAAACCTATGACGTGCATTCATTCTTTCCTGATTTCGACTATATCAATAATTTTGTATAATTTGATAGGCCTTCATTTGTTCTGTTGTTTATTTACTAGTTAGTTTTCTTTTGTTATCTATAACTCATAATATATGAAAGTTGCCCATCTTAACGTTAGATCTCTAACGTCTCATTTCAGTAGCTTTGTGGATATTATAGACAGTTGTGGTTTTGATGTTATTGGTATTACGGTGACTTGACTAGATGTAGGTATAGATTTAAGTGTAATAGATATTTCTGGTTATAGATTTGAACATGTGTGTCATAAAGGGTGGAGGAGTGGAGATATATGTAAGAAATTATTATAAATATAATATTATGAATTTAAATTTAGCTCTAAAAAGCAATATTGAATACATTTGTCTGAAACTTAGTGTTGTTCATACAAAGATTTTAATAGCAGATATCTACAGGCCACCTAATACAACAAGTAAACAATCGAGAATCTCGGATTTTATTAATGACATGGATGTTATGCTATCTTTTTTGTCTACTCTTGCTGACCATCTCATAGTTTTAGGTAATATGAATATAAACTTGCTTAGCGGAGTGAATCCACTATCTCAATATTTTTACGCTTATGGTTTTATTCCGTTAATAGAAGAACCAACGTGTATTACCAGAACCTGGAGTACACTACTTGATCAGATTTTTGTAAACTGCCCACGTGATTTCATTGTCAATGCAGGAACAATTAATGTTGGTACTGTTAGTGACCACAATTTGATTTACAGTGATATTAATTTCCCCGTTTAATAAATTTAAGCAACGATTTATATCATTTCGCGATTTTAAACACATTAATAAGGAAAATTTTGTTAGGAACATAAAGGCTATCTCTTGGCATAATATTGTACGAGAAAAAGATGTGAATAATAAAGTAAAGTTGTTCAGTAAATCAGTTCTCAGTATTTTTAACTCCAATGCTCCTTTGAAGAGGGTACCAATTTGTAAGGGAAACGCATTGTAGCTTACTTCTGATATAAAAGATCTTATGAACCTTAGAGAGAAAGCTCTCAATAAATTTAAGTTAAGTAAATTAACTAGTGATTGGAATTTTTACAAACAGCTGCGTAATCGCACTTTAACTGCTATTCGTAAATCTAAAATATCTTACATCCACAATATCGTCATCGGTAATTACCCTCGGCAAACCTGGTGTACTCGTCGCTCATTTAATATTGGTATATCTAAATATGCTTCGTTAGCCCCAGAGCTTTCAAATCCTGATGAAATTAATGGTTTTTTTCCTCAATCTAAAACCAGGCTAATAACTCTATGTGCAAAGATAGCGTCTTATTCTATAACAATAATATTACTTATACTGGAAATAAACTTGAATTTACATCGGTTTCTGTTGATATTATTCATGATATTTTACATAGCTGTAAATCGGCTGCATATGGGTCTGATGATATTTCTTTAACTATACTTAAATATTGTAGCCCACACCTTGATCATATCAATACAAATATTATCAATAGCTGTTTGGAATTGAATGTTTATCTAGATGTGTGGAAAGAAGCTATTGGCAAGCCTATACCGAAGGTACCCAATTGCAAATCATTTCCGGATCTTTGTATAATTAGTATCTTACCTGCTATTTCTAAAATCTTAGAAACGGTTTTATACAGTCAAATTTATAATTTTATTAGATTAACTACATTATGTTTATTTATAAATACTTATTTAGATTAATAAAGCTTGTCATATATCCTGAATTTAATAGAAGAAACACGAAAATACAAAGATGATCAGACGAAACAGGAAAATAGAGATACAAAACCATAAAATGGGAAATTATTCCCAAATGCAGGAAAGCTAAAGAACAATGGATTGATGAAAAGTGCAAAGACGTACAAACTAAGATGGAAATAGGAAAGACAGATGAAGCATACAAACTAATTAGAATGAATTTTGGGGATATAAAACCATATAGCAAAAATATAAGTGACGCGAGAGGAAACATCATTATAGAAAATATAGAGAATGTGGGTAGATGGCAAGAATATATAGGGAATTTATATGCAGGAGAGGAGCTAACAGCACTAGAACAGGAATCAGACATTGAAAATGATGACTTGGGATATCCTATACTTAGAGATGAGTTTAAATTAGCATTAAAGGGTCTGAAAAACGGTAAGGCGCCGGGTACAGATAAGGTGCAAACAGAAACTCTAAAAGCCGCTGGACAAGCACTAACAGAACGTCTTTTCCAACTTGTAATCTATATGTATGAGACAGGCGAGATACCCAAAGATTTCAAACGTAACATCATAGTAACTATACCAAAAAAAGCAGGCATGGATAGATGTGAAAATTTTCGAATAAGTTTGACAGCACACAAGTCAAAAATATTAACTAGAATAGTAAAAGGGCGAATGGAAAAACGAGCTGAGAAATACTAGGAGAATATCAATTTGGGTTTAGGCGCAGTAGGGGAACACGGGAGGCTATTTTAACTCTGAGGGTGATGTGGAGAAAACAATAGAAAAGGGGGAAAGCGTGTATATAGGGTTTGTAGATCTGGAAAAAGCATTCGACAATGTAAAATGGAAAAAAATATTCGAAATACTCAAAAGATTAGAATGAGTTTTTTGGATAGACGAATAGTACATAGCTTATACAAAGAGCAAACAGCAGTAATAGAATTAGAGCAAAAACGGAACGTAGAGAACTAAATATTAGGAAAGGGGTGAAACAGGGATGTGCCCTATTCCCATTCATTTTTAACTTGTACATTGAAGAGGCAATGAATACTGTCAAATGCAGGAAGACATTTGGAATTACTATGCAGCGACAAGAGATTGATATGCTTAGATTTGCAGATGATATAGCGCTATTAACACCTAGTTAAGAAGAGTTAGAAGCTGCTCGTAATGAAATGGAAACAGTTCTAACAGAGAGGTACCGTATGAAAATTAACAAAAATAAAACTAAAATTCTAGTATGCAAAGGAGGGGAAAATAAATCAAAAACAAGAATACAAATAGGTAACTGGAACTTACAAGAGGTTAAGGATTTCTGCTACCTAGGATGCCAAATAATGTAAGATGGGAAAAGCGCAAAAGATGTAAAACTAAGATTAGCACAAGAAAAAGCAACTACTGTGTTCAAAGACAATAAACATAGAAACAAGAAAAAGATTGCTTAAAACATATGTGTGGAGCCCAGCACTGTGTACGGCTGTGAAATCTGGACAGTAGGAGAAGCGGACAAGAAAAGGTAGAAGCCTTTGAAATGTGGTGCTACAGACGTATGATGAAGATATCATGGACAGACAAAGTTAAGAACAAAGAGGTACTACAAATGGTATAGGAAGAAAGAAATATTTGGAAAACAGTAACAAAATAGGAGTGATAGGATGATAGGCCACATACTAAGACAGAATATATTAGAAGCAGAGATGGTAGAGGTAGACATAGGTTAGTCTATTGCACACAGATAGTGAAAGATGTAGGATGTGGGATTTTCAGTGAAATATGTAGGCTAGCTCAGAAAAGAAATCAATGGAGGTACCCATACAACCAGTCGCAAAATGGAAAACTAATGATGAAAAAAATAACAATGACTATTATAAATAACTACAGGTATTGATCATGCAATATTCTCAACTAATGTTAATTGTGCGAAAGGATTTATTGGAAAACTATTCATTCGGCAAATGTCTAAATGTTGGGTGATCCTTGGCAGCCACAGCCTGCTTAACCCCCTTCACATACCTTACATAATTTCCAATGCTCCACCCGAAGGTACTACATTGGCCAGAAAGCGAGTTTTTTTTTACCTGGAAAATTTGGAATTTTGCCGAACCCTTGCTGTTCCAAGCAAGGTAGGGTTTTTTAACGTGCATGACAATACTCACACACGGGACCTCCATTTTACCTCTCATACGAACGCGGGTGTATTTTTTTGAAAAATGCTCGCCTAACATTTTTCAAGCGGACCGTCTCGGGATTCGAACCCGGGACCTTGGGTGTAGTAGTCAAACACATACCAACGCCATGGAGCCGCCTCCCCCTTCACATACCTTACATGTATTTTTTTCCAATTCTCCACCCGAAAGTACTACATTGGCCAGGAAACGAGTTTTTACCTGAAAAATTTGCTATTCCAAGCAAGGTAGGGATCTTTAACGTGCGTGATAACACTCATACACGGGACCTTTACCTCTCATCCGAACGAGGGTGTATTTTTGTGAAAAATGTTCGCTTAACATTTTTCAAGCGAACTGTGTTGGGACCCCATGACATACTCTACATGTGAATTTCCAATGCTCCACCCGAAGAACCCATTCACATATCTTACATGTGATTTTGCAATACTTCACCTGAAGGTACTACATTGGCCAGGAGGCGAGTTTTTTGTTGCCTGGAAATTTAGAATTTTGCCGAACCTTTGCCATTTCAGGCAAGGTAGGGATCTTTAACGTGCGTGACAACACTTACACACGGGACCTCCATTTAACCTCTCATCCGAACGAGGGCGTAATTTTTGTGAAAATGCTCACCTGCCATTTTTCAAGCAGTTGGCCGTGTCG
>JARFIW010000742.1:0-17942 GCA_036346225.1 Platerodrilus igneus
TAAACGTTCAGCCCCGCCAGCTGTTAAAGGGCCTTGTACGAAACAACCACGAATTATGTGTAAAGTATGCGATTTCGAAATGGAAAAAACTACGTATGCCGCACACTTAAGGAGCAACAAACATAAAAATGCATCAGTTACCGCTACTAAGGACGATGGTGTAGAAATGGTTAGTACAGCGTTTAACAACCGTATGGCTAGCTATCGCATAAAGAATGCCAGTGTCGACGATGGAGTGCCCGAGTTTCTTTGGAAGCAGAAAGAGCGATTTATTCGATTAATTAATGAAAAAAGAATACAACATACAGCAATAAAAGTCTACTGCGAACTCTACGGCGTTTACACCAAAATGGGGGAAGAGACTACCGATGTGAAATCCTTTAACACAAAAAATGTGGTTATAACGTCTTCTAGTAATCTGGAAAATATGTACGAGGTCTTAAGCGAAACCATAAGAACAAAATCAGAGGAATTTGAAACATGCGGGTTCGGTTGGTCTTTGGAAAAGGTGCTCTATTTAGAAATAAATATTAATAAGTACAAGCCGATATGAGTTCTAGATTAAGAATAAAAAATTGTGAATATGTATTTAGAAATGTGGTTTACAAAATTTAAACTGTATTAGTAAAAATTGTCTGTAATAAAAAGTTTTAAGAATGGTTTTTAGATTTTCTTTTAGGTATAAGCTGCAGGAAAGTTATAATATAGAGGGTGTGTGTAAAATGGTAAGGGGTGGTCCTGTTTTAAATCTGTTTACAGATTCGGATTCTACATAAAATTCTAGACTAACAAGATGTATTGCATGTATAAAAAATTTATAAGAACGATCAAAAGTCGCTACAGGTAAGAAATCTTTAAATCAGGGTAGGTCCCTGGGGGATGGCGCTATCTAAAAAATTTAAAGAGATTTGGGTAGCTTAAAAAAATTTATAAGAACGCTCAAAAGTCACTACAGGTAAGAAATCTTAAAAATGGGGTAGCTGCCTTGGGGGTGATGATATCTTAAAAATTCTTAGAAATTTGGGTAGCTGAGAATAATCTAATATTAATTGATACCAAACAATGTACATTTATCTCGTGGGTGGAAATGCGGAGAAAGATTTATCTCGCAGAGGGTATGTGTGTAATTTTGCAGGGCGTGGTCGGATATTAAATCTGTTTACAGATTCGGATTCTACAGAAAATTTTAGACTAACAAGATGTATCGCATGACTAAAAAAATTTATAAGAACGCTCAAAAGTCGCTACAGGTAAGAAATTTTAAAATTGGGGTAGCTCCCTCGGGGATGATGATATCTAAAAAATTCTTAGAAATTTGGGTAGCTGAGAAAATTCTAATATTAATTGATACCAAACAAGATAGGTTTATCTCGAAAGATGCATTGGCTAGACGAAGAAAAGTATTTGGTCCAGAATGTTAGCGCTAAAAAAAAAAAATCTTAAAATAGGTTTATCTCGTGTGTGGAAATGTGGATGCTCATTTATCTCGAAAGATGAAAAATGGTTAGTCGAAGAAAACTTTTTGGTCCAGATGTGTGGGGAAATGTGGGATTCTGGGGGAAATGTGGTCACAGGATTCCCAATTATGCTCCACTGAAGTACTCTAAGATGTACAGCAACACCTATGTACTCAGATGGTAAAGATGATAAAGTAGTTTGTAAAAGAAGTTTTAAGATGCAAAAACAAAGTTTAATATTGAAATGAATTCTGCAAAAAATAATGGAAATGCTCGTCATAAACTATCAGAGCAAATAATGAATGAATCAAGTTCTATGGATTACACCCTGAAGATGAGGATTCAACACAGGAAAGCAATAGTCGGGGACTAAAATACCGATGTATAAAAAGGGGTTGTTTAAAAATACACATCGTACTGAGCACAGTTCAGATGGGCATATATTCGCTTTAATGTACATGGGTTGATTGAAAGACTGCAGTTGCTAGTTACTGTTGATTATCACAACCATGGAGATATGCATAACCAAATGAAATTATCTCATAATATCTAAACTTCGACAAAAGGAATTATAGAATAGAACGACAACAAAGTTAGATGGGGGTAAATATTTATACATATTTTCGAAATTGTAAATTGGAATAGTCTGCATTTGCATTTTTGATGTAAACATCGTAATAAAAATGAGCGGGGAAGAATTATATCTTTAGATGCTATAAAATTTTAGAAGAAGTTGTCATGGAGATGAAAAAGTTTATCAAACAATTCAATTACCCACCATTTGAATGGTATGCCCAATGAATCTCTGGCGAATACTAAAATAGTGCAAGATAAACCTACACATGATAATGTTGATGAAAGATCAGAACATAGACTTCGTCAGACGTTTCTGGTAGAAAAGAAAGAGACAACAAATCGTATACTAAAGAGGATTTAAATAAAGCCATTGACGAAATAAACAGGATGGATTACTGGTTCAGAAGCATCCGAAATCTACAATGTTCAAAGCTACACTCTATACGAAACTCAGATCAAACGAAAATTGTACAAAATTTGGAATTATACACATTTCCCAAATAAAAGGAAGAAAAGTGACTTTTGCGTGCGTGTATTGTGTATTAGTTTTAATAAATAAAAATATATTTCTATGTGAAGTGTACTTGTCAAGTATTTGAATTGAAATATAAATATTGTTTCAAACGTTTTGGTTTTATTTATATATAATGGTATTGTTGGATACAATTACTCAGGAGCAGTAGCAGAATTTTGGTTTTATGTAATATCAGAAGTCGAACAAAAATTTAAACTAAAGGTATGTTTCAAACACGTAGTTGTACTCATTTCTATTAAAATTAAATGTAGCGCTCTTTTTATAATTCTTTTAAAAAAAAAATAAAAAAAATTTTTTAAAAAAAAAATTTAAATTTTAAAAAAAACATTTTTATTTAATTTAAATTAAAAAAATTTCCAAAATTTGAAAAAGAAAAAAAACCCCGAAAAAAACCAACTCAAAGAAAAAAAGCCCGGAAATCCCGATACGAAAACAAAACATTTCCCCAAAACCTTGCCAATTTTTTTTAAAAATTTTCAAAAAGGGAAAAATTTTTTTTTTATTTTTTATAAAAAATTTTTAAAAATTTTTTTAAAAATTTAAAAATTTTAAAATTTTTTAATTTTAAAAAACCATTAGAATTTAAAATTTTTTGTTTCAAAGGGAACAAAAAAAAAAATTTTTGTTTAAAAATTTCTATTTCCATTTTTATTTTAAAACCCCCGGGAATTTAAAGGGGGTAAAAACCCACTTTTTTAAAAAAACCCTTTTATAAAAATTTTTAAACCTTTCATATAAATTTGGGTTTAAATTTTTTAACCCACAATTTAATTTAATTCCATTTGAATTTAAATTTTAAAATTTAATTTTCCCCCCCAAAGTATCCCCAAACCTTTTCTTTAAAATTTTTTTTAAAAGGAAATTGTTATTTTGGGAATTTAAAATTTTTTACTTTTTTTAAAAAGGAAATAATATAACGTTAATTTGGCTACCCCTGGTTCCTTTACCCAAAGGGTCTAAAATTTCTTTGATTTTGGCCAAAGTTTATTGGGGGTAAAAAAAATTTTGTTAAAATTTTCCACCTTTTTGGGCCCCTAAAAATGGCATTCCAGGGATTTTATTTGGATGGTTCGGAAAGGAAAACAAAAGTGAGGGTAATTGCTTTTAAAATTTTTTATTAAAACCCATTAGCACAATTTTTTAAATTTTCTTAAAAACCTTAAAATTGTTTTAATAGAAAATCATTAAAAGAATTTTACCCACTTTGTTTTTTTTCGTCCTGTCTCCCATACCAACATACACCAAATTGTATTTTAAATTTTGGGGTTGAAAATTTTTATATTGGCTTAAAAATTTTAAATTTTAAAAATTTTAACCAAAATTAATAAACAATTACTACCAAAATTTACAAAACAATTTTACAACTTCGGTTAGGAATATTATGGGATCGGAGTCCCAAATTCCAACATTCCAACTTAATTCACTGTTTTTCGGTTCAACCATTAAATAAAACTTATATAAACCATTTTAATTTCAAAAAATTTTTAAAATTTTTTTTTGGTTTGAATAATTTAAATATTTCATTATAACATTGGGTCTTTGTGGGGTTATTTGGAAATTTTAAATTTCCTATCAAATAGGGTGAAATTCCCGGGGAAATTCCCTAGGGTGAGAGGTCCCCGACCTAGGTCGGATTTCCGACCGATCGGATTTTAACCGACCTAGATCGGATAGCAAAACCGTTCCTAATCAAGAGAATGGTTTTTTGGCGTGCCACAAACGGGTACAATCGGAATATCCGAATAGGATGTCAATAAAAGGACTGTTCGCGTAGAAAATTTTATTTGTTGATTGTACGGTTTAAAGAGACAATATAAAAATATGTATAAAGACTTTGGAGAGGATTCGAAGATTTGCAATGTCGAGTAAAAAAGCAGAATTTGGGCAACGCTTTCGATAAAGGAGAAAATGTCTTATTTGTCATACGAGGAAGCAATACAGCACTGTACTGCGTGTTTTACCCGAGGATCTGGATGATTTTATGGAAATAATCGAGGAGATGGGGTTTATAAACTGTTGGCAGATATTCAAATGGAATATATACTAAATTGTAAGTTTTAAAATAAAATTTAACCTCCACAACTGTTATCATAAGAAATGAATGATGTGAATTTAGAAATTATTTTGTTATATTAGTTGTTTATGTTTTAAAAATAAAAGCATACATTTATTGTTTAATTTTTCAAATGCCCACGCAACTGAAATGGGTATCTAAGTTCTTTGAAAAAATTATAAAAAGAGCGCTACATTTAATTTTAATAGAAATGAGTACAACTACGTGTTTGAAAAATTTAGTTTAAATTTTTTTTTTTCGACTTATGAAACATAAACCTTCTGCTTCCTAATTTTTCCCAATAATTATAAATAAACCAAAATTTAAACAATATTTATATTTCAATTCAAATACTTGACAAGTACACTTCACATAGAAATATATTTTTTTTAAAACTAATAACACATACACGCAGCAAAAGTCACTTTTTCTTCCTTTTTTGGGAAATGTGTAGTATACATATTCAAATTTTGTACACGATTTTCGGATCTGAGTTTCGTATAGAGGTAGCTTTTGGGTAGATTTCGGATGCTTCTCCAGTAATCCATCCTTTGTTTATTTCGTCAATGGCTTTATTTAAATTCTTTTCTTTAAGTTGTTTTTTTTCGGAAGTCTATTTCTGATCTTTCGCATCAACATTATCATGTGTAGGTTTATCTTGCCTATTTTAGTATTCGCCAGAGATTCAAGATACCATTCAAATGGTGGGTAATTGAATTGTTTGATAAACTTTTTTCATCTCCATGACAACTTCTTCTAAAATTTTATAGCATCTAAAGATATAATTCTTTCTTTTTATTACGATGTTTACTTATCAAAAAATGCAATTTAATTTTACAATTTGTTGTTTATTTACCCCATTTTTGTTGTCTTCTTTTATAATTCCTTTTTGAATTTAATATTAATATATTTATTTAGGTTTGAATTATGGTTGTATAATCAAAGTAACTGCAACTTTAATCAACCCTGTACATTAAAGCGAATTAGACCATCTAACTTCTATACGAGTTATTTTTTCAACACCCCTTTTAAGGTTTTCCCTGACATTCTTTCCTTTTGAATCCTCATCTTCGGGGTTAATCCATAAACTTATTATTATTATTTGCCGATATTTAGACGAGCATTCCATTATTTTTTTTTAATATTAAATTTTGTTTTTATTTCTTTTTCAAATATTTATCATCTTTAACTATACATATTTTTTGACATCTTAATATTCCTGTGTTTCCACATTTGAAATTAGGTTTGTAATAGAGTGTAACCAATTTTATCTCTTTTTACTTTATCGTATGGTGGTTGTGATTTAATCCTAAACTTTTTACAATACTTTTCAAACCTTAAGTCTTAAATTTTAAAAAATTCCAATTTTTTCAATTACAATTTCGGAATTCTGAGATAAACTAAAAATATTTTCCAGGAATTAAAAACCGATCATTTAAATAAATTTTTGATCTTTAAATATCTGTAGTTGAATAAAAATTTGAAACTTTTAAAAATTAATTTAATCAAATTTTTTTAAAATTTTAAACCAATTTAATTTTAATTGAATTTTATATCTAATTGTTTAAAAATTTAAAACTTAGGAAAAAAAGTTAAATTGAAAATTAAAAATTTTATTTGGCTTTTAAAATTTTAAAAATTGAAATTGAGGAAATTTTTAATTTTCCTAACAATTTTTAAAACGTTTTTAAAACCTGGGCAGGTTTTTAAATTCCTTTAAAATTTTTCCCAAATTTCATTTCTTAAATTTTTTTTAAATAAAACCAGTGCGGTTTTTTTGGCATCAATTCCTAAAAATTTTAAATTTAAAAAACAAATTTATTAAAAAATTTTGTTAACTTTTAAAATTATTTTGTAAAATTAATTTCCCTAAAAATTTAAATTTTTTTTGGGTAAATTTTCAAAAAATTTTCCAAATAAAATTGTATCTTTTTCCTTTTAAACAATTTTCTTTTTAAATTTAAAAAATTTTGTTTCTTTGATTCTGAAAAATTTTCCCATCCCAATTTTTCATTTAGTTTTGGATTAAAGTTTTGGAAATTTATTAAATTAAATTTTACGTTGAAAACAAACAAGGCCCTTGCAAATTTCAACAAATTTTAAAATTATTTTTTAATCGTCGAACGGGTTCAGGCCTACAATTATGATTTTGGAAGAAGATTTTGTTATGGTGTATGGTTTTTCAAATAGTAACTTGGTTCGTTCTAACTGAATTGCGGCGTTTATACGTTCTTTATGCGCTGCGGTCGATTGGTTTTCCAAATCCATAATTTGTTCCCACTCATTGGCTGTAATTTTTAGTTCCTCCTGGAAATAAACCATCTCGATGTGCCTTTCGTTGTGTTTTTTTATGGCATCACATCCAGTAAAAACATTTTTGCACACACTGCACGCAATACTTAAGATGTTCATTCTAGAAAAATTATTGATTAACAGTTTTGAATTATACATGTAAATATTAATTTCTTCTACGTTTGCAAAATTCAAACTAAGACTTACTCTTCTTTGTCGATAGTCCTCACACGAAATTTTAAACCAAAGACTGAAAATTCAGTATTACTATTAATTACACTATAAACAACTTTACGTTTTACAAAATAAACTTAAAATGAACTTTTGGTATCATTTCCCCCGTATTTATGTACATAGAGAAAGTATAAGTATAATTTATCCTTACATTAACCCAATTTAAACCAAATTATAGAATGTGTATTCCCGTATATTAACTAGAATTGTGGAAAGTGCTTTTATTAAATTAATAGTCAGACGTCATCGACAAACAATGCAAGGCTAATGATCATACATTTCACTAAATTTATTTAGAATATACGTCTTATGTTGAACTACATTTAAAATAGATTATCGAACCACTTTCTAGGTCACCGTACAGAATTAATATATGTATTATACCTTTTGGTTTAATCATTTGTATGTGGATTCACTAATTGAAAATTTTAACAATTCTAGCCACTAATAAATATTTTGAGTTTAACTCTATTATCGAGCTAAATCTAAATAAAAATGCAAAGGTGTTTTGCTGATAGGTTTTGAATATTAATACAATATATACAGGTCTTTGTTGGAACTAATTTTAAAAGACGTGATAATTAATTTCAATTCCCAGGAAAATTCTATACTAATTTATAGGTTACACCAGGGTTTATCTCAAAAGACAGAGCGATACGGTTTAGAAATAGATTAAAGATGAATTATATACGGTGCTTGCAAAGGTTATTCTGCAAATCAGTAAGGGTCATTCGATTTGAAAAAATTTCCGAGGATTTGAGAACCTGAGGAAAACACAATAATAATTGAAATCTTACACGATGGTGTATTAAAAATACTGCTAAGAGTAATTTTGTTTAATAATTCTAAAAATGGCGTTGGTGGTTAAATACATACAGGTAAAACCCACTATAAAACAATTATACGCGTCACTTTTCCAGTCAAAACTTGCATATAACGCCAACTAATATAATAAGGAGCTGCGCACGCTCGACCATATCGGCATAAAAGGCGAGAGCCATGTTCCAGTGCATTAGTCGTCAAAGTATCGTCGAGTTTGATTAAAATTATAAATTAAAGATGGATTTTTCTTGTGTTGACGTTACAAGTGATGTGCGAGTACCACAATTAAATATCAACCAACTAGTTGGTAAGTCAATCTATAGGTTAGGCGAATTTCCTCCAAATTATCACCACCATATATTAGAAGTTGGTTTTGATTTATATGGTGGTCTTCAACCTGCCATCCAAGTTATTTGCTGTAGTGGCATGCGTGCTGATTCTACGATAACATTCTCTTACTTCGATTGGAAGAAATTGTGTACTTTTCAAGTGGAATTTCAAATTCGCCAATTTTCTCGTGACGTGCTAAACAGTCGATTAAATGGTTTGACTACTGGAAACGATGTTGTTGAGATACAATTGGATCAAGATTTCAAATTGCAGCTGAGCACAGCCTTTAATAGAAGTATATGGTTTTTGAACAATTTTGAAAAAGAGAATTTATATAATATGGAGATTACGAAAGATGGGAATGTTATTGTGCTACCTGCGTACGAGTGCATCAAGCTATTAAATTTGCGAGAATTGATCTGTTTTAAAATGGCTGAGTTAAGGTGTAGAAACTTTCCAGAGTTTTACGAAAAATTTGTTGGTGATATAAAAAAAGTATATGGAAATACGACGGAGGAAGAAAGGGTTCAAACGTTATTAGAGGGAGAGAGCAGTGCCAGTATTTCTCTGTCTAATGATTGCAGCAATTTAAATTACTTGACAGTGTTGGAACTTATTAAATGTTTCCCCATTCAGTACTTAAAAGATGCAACTGCAAGGCAATCGCTTGCGCAAATGTTTAGAGATTTGGCTATCCCAGATTCGTCAGACTCTGGTTACCACAGCGGTTTATAGATGTTATCAATACATGTATGTATTCTATTAAAACATTATATTTTCTTGATAAAGTTTGTTTTTACATATTTGTACCGCCAACATTACCATAAATTATTAATAGACGTATTAAACTATCCTGTTTTTATTTTTAGGTTTAAAGTGGTGTACCCCGCAAATAATAAACACAATATACCGCATGTTAACAAAAAGTTGTGGGGAAATTTAAAGACGAGTTTAACGGTGACTTGGTGTTAGAATTTGTAGGTAGTAAGGCTAAGTCCTACTGTATTGTACGCGAGAAGGACACGATTAAAAAAAGATTAAAGGGATCTCACGAAGTGTAGTTAAGTAAAACCGCGGGTGCTACAACCTATAACGAGCATATATTCCCAAAAGGGGTGAGCATCCAGCTACGCAACAGTGCGTGGGAGAATAAGGATTCTCTCCAATAAGAATTGGGTAATGGTAGAAATGTTAAACCTATAAAGGCGATTATTAATTGTGGTTTAGTGACCGCGTTTGTGCACTCTTCGAGTGTCTTCGGCAATCTTCGATTGTTTCCAAAAAAAAATATTCAAGCCTGCCATTTAATGTCGTGGTGTAACATCGTCCACGGTTAGGCTTATACATCCGTCGGCAGCAAAGTACTTAAACTCTGGGTCTTGCAGTATCGCTTTTACAAGAATAGCTTACAGCAACACAAGGAAAAACAGCACGGTATGTCATTAAGCAGTAAACGTTCAGCTCCGCCAGTTGTTAAAGGGTCTTGTACGAAACAACCAACATCCGTGTAAAGCGTGCGAGATGGATGTGTTAAAGTCTGCATACCCTGGTCCTAATAGCACAGCAACCTAATTAAGGTAGGTCAGTAAGCAATATTTAATTGCTGTTAATTGACTTGCATTTAGCGTACTTTCCTATTGTAATAACCGCATTTGTTTGGAGAAGAAATTATAAACAGCTTTCAAATGTGATTCATATGTTCGTTAAGAAATTGATTTGAAACGACTTGTATTTTCCAAGCATTTAGCATCGAGCATATCTATTGTATTTCTCAAATCATATACCCGCTAATTAATAAAAAGAACGGCTACTTTCACTATACGTCACATAATTGTAAAGCAATTAGTTTGTCCTCTACGCTACTTTCACTTTACGTCACATAATTGTAAAGCAATTAGTTTGTCCTCGTCTACGTATTTTCCAACAATTTAGCATTGTGCATGTAATTATGTTAAAAACAGAAAAATTTTAAGTCATGGGTTTTTGCGATATTCTGAGAAAAGCACATTACTGTTTGAAAAAATGATTTTAAATACTAAGCACTTATGGCTTATAAAGAACTCATTTCTATAATCTCCACGGTTTTTGATTTTTGGAGATGTTTGGTTTAAGCATATGTCATAGACGAGCAAAAATTTTAATAAGATTTGAGAGCTTTAAAGGGGTAACTTTGTAAGGGATGGTCCGATTTTAAATCTGTTTGCAGATTCGGATTGTACGTAAAATTCTAAGCTAATTTAATGTATCGCATGACTAAAAAAAATTATAAGAACGCTCAAAAGTCGCTATAGGTAAGAAATCTTAAAATTAGGGTAGCTCCCTTGGGGGTGATGCTATCTGAAAAATTCTTAAAGATTCGGGTAGCTGAAAAAAATCTAATATTAATTGATACCAAACAAGATAGGTTTATCTCATGGGTGGAAATGTAGAGAAAGATTTATCTCGCGGGTGGAAAGAATGCGGGTGTGACGTAATGAAAATGGTTGGCGTAAAAAATTCCACAAGGAGTTCCACAAGGAAAGAGCAAGGAGGAGATTCCTAAAAATAAGACTTTATAGTGGGAATTTACATGTAAAACCTAGGTTAGATAGCGGCGGCGGTGGTGGTGGTGGTGGTGGTGGTGTTGTGCCAAATACATCCAAAATACCCTACTGCCAGGTAAAATTTTTTTGGAAATTTGAAGGATATGCCTTGGTTTTTAAGCTTTTTACCTCAACCGGTAGCAGTGTTTAATGAAATAGTAGGAAGGAGAATGCCTAGTTTTGTTCCCACTCGCTAGAATTTAATATTAGCCTGGTCAAAATGGTGTATGAATACAGAGACGCATTAATTGAATGTATGGAAATCTTGGAGTAAAGCATGAACACCTAAACGTGTAAGCAAGTTTCTAATTTTACGAATTTTAATGAATAACATTTTCACTGTGTTATGCCACACGTGAATACTCTATATAATCAACTACAAAAAAGAAAATGAGATTTAACTGAAGCACAAAAAGGTATAAGTGTGTTTGAACACAGAATTCAGAATATATATAAAAACCGTCATTAAAGAAGCACCAAAATTGAATACCGCTCTTGCAGAAGCAAGCTGAAAACGCCTTAATAAATGTCAATCGGATCACCATTCCGCTTGTATATTAGTATGCAACGTTATTGTAAATAACGCAAAAGAACTTTTGCTTTTACTGACCATTTAGTAGTTGATTCATTTTATTTTCTAAAAAATTTGTCGAATATCATAACGGAATTCCTGACCAAGAGCTAGATTTAACTTACCTCGCTTACAACAATTTAAATATGGAACACTTTAAAACAGAGCTTTTCGTATTATAATAGCAAATAGAGAACGGCGTGGGCAGTGATTTTTCTTGAATTTTCAACATTACAAATAATATGGACGAAGTGAACAATGAACAAAGAAGCTTTTACAAATTGTTGTGACCACATCAATGACCACTGATGAAGCAGAACGTAGGTTTCTACTTTGAACCATATAAAAACATGATTAATGTACTCCATGTGTGAAGATAGGTTAATGGTTCTTTCCATGCTGTCAAGTGAAAAAATCATGTGTGTGGAGCACAGCATTGTTCGACTGTGAAACGTGGATAGTAGGAAAAGTAGACAGGAAAAAGATTGAAGCATTTGAAGTGAAGATTGACAATTGCACACAACTGGTGAAAATTGTAGGCTGTAGGAATTTCAGGGAAAAGTGTAGGTTAGCTCAGAATAGGAAATAATGGGTACCTGTCCAACCAGTTCCAGTACTTAAAACCTAACAATGATTATGATTATGACTTGAAATTAAGGTTACTGTACAGAATTTTGACAACAAGAACACATCGTAAAACCAATTCACAGTGCCCATTAATGACGTGCGAATATTTCAGGATGTGTTCTCGGATCATTTTATGAAGAACACTGTATATGAACAGATTTAGGCAATATTGTAAATTTTTGCAACAAGGTCTTGAAATTTTTTTAAATGTCTTGTTAACTTTACGTGCCAATTCTTTTGGACTGTTATTCTGTAACATCTACCATAAAATAATCATGACAAATGAAGCTCAGGTTACCTGTTTTTGATACGATATAGGACGCATGGATAGGATAGGATTGCTGAAATAAGAAAACCTAATTTGACAAGAACGGCTAACTGTCTTTCTAGGTCTGCAATGAGCATAAGCTTGGAAGAGTGGGGAATGGTTGGGGAAGAAGCTGAAATTTAGTATAAGGGTGTAATCAATAAATTATAGATGAAGTAGTGGGTGTCACTAACCCTGTCGTATGATGGGGATCTAAGTAATGCACTTGAAGGTAGATATAGGAATCCTCAAGAACGACAAACATCTATGTTAATAAAATTCATAATAAAATAATCAAGCAACACATATTCTTACTCATACATCTTGATCTTGTAACACAACACTAACAACTTGAAATACAAACCAGACTTTATGGAGTCTGTTTTGCTCAAAACAGTGTGTTAACCAAAATACGGATATTTTTATATAACTACTCAGTTTGATTCTTCTCTGTCGTATAATGCAGAACAGATTACTAAATGAGTGTACTCAATCACTTACGCTTAAAATTTAATAATTATTAATAAAGGATAACCTCAAAAACTGTAAAGATTTTTTATTAGTTTAGTTTCTTTCCAATTCAATGCATAGTATTCAGATTTACATTCAAAATATGAGAAATTGGGAAATAATCTTTGATTAAAATAAAATATCATTAGTGCTGAATTTTGGGCACAGCTGCAATAGATTAATCAAGTTGTGTAACGTTCATGTGCTTTTAGTGTAATTTAAAAGTAAGCACTGGAACATAAATGAAATGTATAACTATATTAATAACTTTCAGTTCTTTAAAATGCAAGATGTAATATGTTAAGGCGTTCGGTGTTAATTAGTATTCAGAAAATTTCCAAGGTCAATACTATGATTGACTACCAAAAACTTTTAAGTGTTTACATATCTAGGATTAAACAATCAACTAATTTAATAATTTACTGTTTCACATTGAGTGAATTTTATCAAAAAAAGGGAACAAACAAGCGCATGTAGCACTATAACATAAGATGGAAATTTATGTACGGTTAATAAAACTTGAGCACAAACGCGCTTCCTAAATGAATTTGTTAATATTTCAGATTTTATTTTATATAAACCCCGTTTGACTGTTCGAGTTAGATATTGTTTAAAATATGTGTAATTGAATTTAGTAATTAGTTGTGCGATGGCGATTATATTGTAAGGTACTGCTACCGATAGTGTCAGAAAGTATTGGATTTTGCGTGTTAGCTTTTTGTGGTTTCTGTGTGTGTTTTGATTTGTTGCATGGAATTCTCGAAACCCTATACACTGCAACAAATACTTTATTAAATATACATCGAAATTGTGTTCAATCAAGGTAGATTTATTACATAGTAACACTTTTATTAAAACGACTGTTGTTTCTAGAATTTGTTGATGAAATAGGTATTTCACAAAATAAAAAACTAAGTGGTGCCGAGTATCGTAAAAGAAAAAAGGAAAAGGCTGAACAAATTGCCAAATTTCCGAAGCTAAGCGTCTTTTTTTTCTAAAAAAGGAAGCCATAACTAATATTCAAAATTAGCAAACAACGTCGACTGTTATTGAAACCAAAACTGATCCACTTGAAGTGCTTGTTTTGGTTGAAACAAATATCACTGCAATTGCATCAAAAGAAGTTCCCAAAAATGCCATCAGAACTTCAAACTCATCGATTGTACCCTTACAAAGTCAACCTCAATGCGAATTAGATCATGACAAAAAGGATTAGAAAAGCCAAGAATTTTTACGAGCTATATCTATTAAAGAATATCCTACTGATCGAGGATATTGCGCTAAAATCATAACAGATTCAAAAATAAAGAAATTTATTATCGAGTATTAATCGTGTTGTCTCCAAGTGTCCATTTCCTGCTGACGAATACTAACAATTAAATCCAAATCTGGGGTTGAATTTCAAAGAATGTGGCTCTGTTATTCTCAAAAGGTGAATAGATGCTATTAAGAGCCTTGCTAGATATTTGTGGATAGAAAACAATTGACTTCGTATATTTGGATTGATGGCATACATGATTGCAAAGGACTGAGTAAAAAAATAGGTATACACGAATCATCGACATTACATTTAGAATCAAGTGCTGTACATGATACGTTGAAAATTGAAGTTACAGTCGATAATACACTTGAGTCAAAAATTAGAAAGAAGCAAATTTTTGGAGACAAGTTCTTCACAGACTAATAAACGTTTCTCCTTTTCTTGCTCAGCAAAATTTGGCTTTTAGAGATCATTCTGAACATGTTGGGGACGGAAATGCAAAGGGTGGTAATTTTTGATCTATAATCAAACATTTGGCATTGTACGATCCTATTCTAAACACATTAAAGAGGATTTTTTCACTGATTTTGGACACAAAACTAATCAGTTGAATATTGTTTTTCGTTATGTATAAGTTGTTAATAATCACGGCGGAGCACTTAGAAATCCAATGGTAAAAGAAACATTTACTGGATTCTTTCCCGCGTTTAATCATTCAGCAACTGGATTAACAGATAGCATTCTCCTTTTTTTTAAAAACATAGTATAAACTTAAAGAAATGCAAGGACCAAGCTTATGATGGTGCAAACGTTATGTCAGGTGCTTATAATGG
Organism: Platerodrilus igneus; assembly: GCA_036346225.1. Classification (NCBI taxonomy): domain Eukaryota; kingdom Metazoa; phylum Arthropoda; class Insecta; order Coleoptera; family Lycidae; genus Platerodrilus; species Platerodrilus igneus. The sequence continues at coordinate 14,991 of JARFIW010000742.1, forward strand.
GCTACAAGCAAAAATTGTAAATTTGAAAAAGATGCAAAACCTATTCATTGTGAAGCTCACAATTTTAATTTAGTTGTGAATTATGTTATTAAAGGTATTTTTGAGGTAACTGCATTTTTTGATATTACAGAACGCCTTTATAGGTTTTTTGATGCCAATGTAAAAAGATAAGAATAGTTACATGAAAATGATATCCTCTCGAAAACCCTTAAGCATTTATGCTCGAGACAATGGGCGTCACGAGATGCAGCCTTAAACGCGGTTCGATTCCGCTACAAAAAAGTGGTTAAGTCGTTAACTGAAATTATTTTAAAGTCAAATGTTAGTGAGGAACGGGCAGAAGCCAACTTACAACTCAAATTGAAAATTTTAATTTTATATTTTTAGCAGTAACGTTGTCCAAGTTATTTTCTTTAATTAACCCTCTTAGTAAATATCCTGGATCAAAAGCTATTGATACAAAAGACGCTGAAACGTACTTTACTAAAGTGTATGTCGAATTAAGGTAATTAAAAGACTCATTTAAAGAAATTAAGAAGACAAGCGGGAACTTGCTCTTTCCTAGAAAATAGAACCACACTTTCAGAAGAAGAGATTTCAGAGTGTTAAAATGTACTTTGATGGAATATGTCAAGACGAAAACATACGAGATAACGAACAAAAATTTAAAATAGAAGTATATTGTTGTATATAGCGAAGCCATTATTTTAGATTACTTTTAAAACATTACATTGTAACACAATCAGTAAGGCACGCATCCTTTGTTCTAGGAAAACTTGCAACATGCTTATCAAATGTCACGTTCCTGAAATTACCTCACTACACTTACCTTTTGTATATTTAATCTTTTCGCTAGGACTTTGCTGTGTCTTTATTTTGTAACAACCACAATTAGGTTTCCTGCAGATGTCCTAGAAGTCAAGGAAGTTTTGGCTTACCACCATTAAACATACATTTTTATCGCCTGCCACAACATTCGACAGAAAATTCATTTCTTGTTATCAGCAGTTATAAAAGACAAAGCACCAGAATAGTTGAGTAGTCTGTGTATGAGTATTATCTTAGTTCATCCCTTGCTCTGGAGCAAGTCGGCTCAGAGCCAACCATCAGAATGGTGACTTGATCTTTTATGGTTGCTGAGATATTTTAGTAAAGATGGTCACGTAAGTAATTCTTTATTATTATAATGGTTTAACTCTTTTACTGCTTCACATTTTGTTAACATGTCATTTAGCTTTAAGTTTATTTATTATTCATTAAATACTGTTGTTGATTTTGTCATGTTGTTATTCCACTCAATACTAGATCCCAAGCTCCCTAGGATCTAAGTTAAGTACCACCTCTCGCTGCTAAAGACTACCATCACATCGCCCAGCTACGCCATCACGCCCAAGCACGTTTAACAGAATCAAAAGTATAATCAACAATCAACAAAAGTGTACCTAACAATATCTTAAACTACTAGACATACTAATTTTGCAAATGAAAAACGCTTTAAGTCATTTAGATTGATTGTAAATAAGTTTAACATGCTAAGTTCAAAAACATTAAACATCGCTAATGATAATGAACTTTATCATTTATCAAAATCTATTAGCGATGAATATGATAAAGATTTATCAGATTTCTTTGCTCGACAAATGATTAGCTTTCGTTCATTTATGAAAAAAATAATTTCAAATTTTGAAAATATTAGACAGTTAGCAATATATATTCTATGTAAGAACTTTACTTTCTTCGTTAGCTATCCTGATATTTGGACAGCGTACATGTTATTTATAACATTGCCGATTACAACTGCATCAACTGATAAATCATTTTCTAAACTTAAGCTAATTAAGAACTTTCTTAGAAGCTCTATGTCACAAGATCGGCTTTCAGAACTTTCCATTTTAAGTATAGAAAATGATACTGCTAGAAATATAAATTTTGATGCCATAATCGATGCATTTACTACTTCAGTCTCCAAGAAAAATATTCACATATTTTTTTGAAACAAGTTTTTAACTCATTTGTTGTACTTGCAGAGCACAACGTTCAAAATTACAAAAGACCACCCTAAAATACATATAACTATATTTTCCATACACTTTAAGTTTGTATTATGAGTGATTCTATTACGTACGCAACTTTAACAACAGTCAATTTTTACTTTCTTTAAGGTATTATGTAAAAACGCAATGTACTGAATTGCCCTGGGGGCGCAATGGTAAGAAGCTCCGCCATTGGAGCTGTATGCAAGCTTTAAAATGACCTTAAAAAAAGAATCAAAGGTTTCGTGCTTGGGGGATTTTGCTAGACATTGATGAGGTCCTAAACGACATATCCAATGATTAGAGTAACCAGCAAGTAAATGGTCCTAAACAGTTCCATAGAAATGAGTAGGAGAGCTATCGTGTAATTCACCATGTTTAATAGGATACTCGAATACAAACACGGAATAATAAATTAATTCAATAAAGCACTAAATACCACAGAAATAATGATTTTGCTAAAAGCGTCATTTATTCCAGGTAACTAGATTTAAGTGTTCAAAATTATTCGTCGATACTGCTCCTTAAAGCAATTCTACTTAATTTTTAAATCAAGAACGATGAGACCGAAGAGAAAAATGCGAGAGGTTGTTTTCATGAAGAATGTGCGAATCTAGTCAGAAAAATATCCACATGATAGGTACATGCAGTAATGTCAGTAACATACTTTGTAAAAAAAATCAAAGGTCAAATGTGTATAGATGCAACGCGATCGAATTACTTTTCTTACTAAAATATAAGGTTTTATGTATTATTAACACAGATAAATATTGAGAATAGTTTCTGAGGTATATTCGCAGATATTAAAATATAATAATTTAAAAAATTTCAGCTTCCTACAGTAAAAAATTTAAGTCATTTCGGACCTATGTTTATACAGGGTGGGGCACGGAACCTCCCACATTTCAAAGATTGGCTG
>JARFIW010000743.1:0-15665 GCA_036346225.1 Platerodrilus igneus
ATAATTAAAATTCTAAAAGAATACACCTCCTAATTCAACACCGAACATTTATACCAAAGGTTTTCAGAATTATACGTTAAATTATTCAATAACTTTGGCCCTGAACTCATCAGATGTACGAGAAAATTAATAACACTAGATGACCCTGACGAAATAAATGATGTAATTAGGAATCAACATGAAGGAAAAACCAACCATCGTGGAATTAACGAAACAATAAAGCAACTTGTAAGACGATATTATTTTAAAGACATGAAAGAATTGACCACAGATTTCATTAACCAATGTGAATTATGTGACAAAGCGAAATACGACTAGAAATTAGATTGTTACAATGTAATAAAGTGTAGAATTAAGAGTAATGCAGACATGAGATCTGCAAGTTCCCACAGCCATGTGAGGGGGCAGGTTATTATAAAAAGCCCGGGAGCTCAAGGCCCGGCAGTCAGTCTTCGAACTCCATACTTCGTTGTTCAAGCTACTCGCCCAAATATTAAGAAATAAATTTGCTAAAGTTTGGAAACGTTTTTTAAAAACACCGCTCCAAAGGCCCGAACCTTAATTAGCGCAGTCGTACGGATGTCAAAAGGGCACTAAGAATCAAAAAATCGGAAGATTGGTGACCAAGAATTTCAATTCGCAATTTTGACAAGTTGGGGAAATTACACGAGTCGACCGAATCCAGCAAAGCAAACCAACGTGGACAAGATATAGCATCGATCGAGCCCACAAAAAAAACAGATGAAGAAATTAATGTAAGTTCATTTCTATTAAAACCAATTGATCTCACAAACTATAATTGATGTATGCCAGTTTTATTATTTTATTATTTGATTATTATTATTTATGTACAGAATTTTATTTTATGCCAATATTTTTTGAAAATAGTTTACGAAAAGAAATTATTTTTAAACAAGAATTTATCTTGAGAAAATTTATGAGACTTGAATTTTTAAAGAAATTTTTTCTAAAAGCAAAAGAGACTTGATTTTTAAGAGATTTTCATTACAATTATTAAAACAAACCGAAAAATAAACAAAAAAAAATTGACGCACATCTATTAAAATCAAACGTAACCGAAGTACAAATAATTATACAAATTAACTAGCGCAATACGAAAACGCAACGGTTAATTCAGTAAACTAAAAAAACAGAACGCAAACTAACTCCATCATATAAATGTAATTCTTCTAAACAAGCAATTACAGACAAGATTATTTAAAACATTCACCTCTATCATACTTTATAAATTACAGTAAAACACTCTGCAAGTAACCTGAACTATTAAACCATTGTAATTAGAACCAGCGTGCAAATTTATACAATCTCACATAAGATAAGCCTGCGAATGAAACATCATTTATTACAAACTTAAAACCTCAGAGAAGCGACTATTTAAACAATAACTTTCAGAACTAACTCAACGCATTTTGCATAATGATCCACAAGTAATTAATCCATCACGAAGTAGAATAAAAGCGCATAAAATTACGACTAGCATTGAACTAAAACTACTCATCATCATTTATAAATAAATTGCAGCTAATTATTCCAGTATAATAGTGAATAAAGTTAAACGTTGATCATAAAAGCTATAATTAACCGACATTAAAACTCTCATCATTGCAACTTTAAACCTACATTACGGAGAGATACAATTACAAGACGTGCAGCATAACTAAATATTCTTAATACGGAAATATCTAAAAATAATCAGACGCAACATTTATGCAAGCAATTAACGAGTGAAAATGCGAATTATTTAATAACACCTTTCAGTAAGTATTAATTACTTTAACAAGCATAATTGCATGTTATACAGCACGTACGCAATTAAATAACCAAGAGACTAAATTACATCTTTATGTAGACATAGCTTTGTGATTAAATTACAAAGATAAAGTGTAACAAAGTAATTAACTGAAAACCTGCAAGTTATATTTAGAATTCAAGGAGACGAGATAGACGAACTATACGTTTATGCAAATTAATTAAAACCCACGGAAAAAGATATACTTACAATAGACTGATAAAATTAACAGAACTGAACGAACACAAAGCCTTTAACTAACGCAAAACATACAAAGCAAAGTAAATACCGCGAGAAACTATTTATCTACACCAGATTCTTTCAGGAAGCAAAACTCACTACAAATTAACGCCCGCGAAATAAAAACAAGTAATTTTAAGGTTACAGTAATTAAACCAACATTATCGAGTATAAATCTCACAAATTCATTACCGCACCGTGTAACTAAGTACAAATAACAGCAACTACGATTCTAAAAATAACCCAACGCAGTCTAAACTGAAAATTAATAAATCCAAACCAAAAATAACGATAAAAATAGCAAAATAAACATCAATTTTTACAAAATTTGAAATTATCCAACCTAAACGGAAAACTAATAAATCCAAAGCAAAAGTAACGATAAAGATAGCAAAATAAAACTCAATTTAAAAAAAAAAATTTTTGAAATTACCCAAAAGCGAAAGCAACCCTTAACCAAAATGAGTAGTGGAGACATGAAACTTTACTTGGAGAAGAATTCAAATCATTGATGGCCAGCAAGCGCATCTCGGAAACTACATAGGAGCATGCGAAATGTTCCTGAAAACTTTCTATAAGCCTGGAGATACCGAAAGGGATTCATTGCTTATACGCTTGATAATAAGTAAACTGACCGGAAGGGCACTAACCTTAATTGCCAGTAGAGACGATCTTCAGGGATGGCAAGAATTTAAACAAATACTAATTGCATATTTTGGAGATCAAGGTAACATAAAATGCCTGGTACGAAACCTGATAAACCTCAGAATGGAACACAACCAATTCGGAATGAAACGCCAAGACGTAAGAAGTTTAATCCTAACGAAATTAAAAATTAAAGAGCCCAATCAAAATATTCGACATTCAATAACAAAATTGTATGACGAAATAGCATCAGTAACTTCTAACAAGAAAGTAGGAATAATAAATCATATGGCATTTCAACAAGGAGTAGAAACTCCAACTGCCTTAGTACAAATAAAAGATAATTATGCCACTACAAGGCTATTAAATTCAAACGACTATCCCGTAGAACTATCATTAACAGACCCAATTAACGTAGAGGAATTAAATTTTAACAAAATGGAAATAGACGAAAATTTAGAAAACGATTACAACCCAATAGAACATGACAAAATGTTAAGAGAAAATTTAAGTAACATCCACTTTAATACCGACATCAATCAAGAAGAGCAAAAAGCAATTAAAAACTTATGTTTTGAATACAGCTACATATTCCACTGCGAAGGAATACCCTTAACATTCACCAACACAGTGAAATACAATATTGAGCTAACAGAAAATAAGCCAATCTATACAAAAGCATATAGACTACCTCATGCAAGCCAAGAAGAAGCTGACAGACAAGTAGCAGACTTATTAGAACATACATAATCCAGCACTCCAACTCACCATGGAGCAGCCCCGTGTTAATAGTACCTAAGAAATTAGACGCAACCGGAAAGAGAAAGTACAAATGGTAATAGACTATAAAAAGTTAAATGAAAAAACGGTAGATGACAAATATCCACTACCAAATATAACAGAAATTTTAGACAAATTAGGCAAATGTCAATATTTTCAACATTAGACCTAGCATCAGGATACCATCAGGTAGAAATGGAAGAAAAGGACATATCAAAAACAGCCTTCAGCACACCTAGAGGACATTACGAATACAAACGAATGCCATTTGGATTAAAGAACGCACCCGCTACTTTCCAGAGAGTCATGGACAATATACTACGAGGAATACACAATAAAAAATGCCTTGTGTACCGAGACGACATCATAGTTTATTCCACATCATTGGTAAAACACATAGAAAGATTCAGAGAAGTATTTGAAAAACTAAGACAAGCAAATTTCAAAGTACAATTAGACAAAAGTGAATTTTTACAAAAAAAAGTATCATTTTTAGGACATATAATAACACCCCAAGAAGTAATGCCAAATCCCGACAAAACAAATGCAGTTCTAAATTACCCCTTACCAAAGACAACCAAAGAAATTAAAGGATTTCTAGGACTTAGTGGTTACTACCGCAAATTCATTAAAGGTTACGCTCAGATAACCAAGCCCCTGACAAATTGTTTAAAAAAAAGGAAACAAAATTGAACACATCCCGGAATTTATTAAAGTCGTAGACAAAATTAAAAATATATTAACGAATCACTCTGTATTAGAATACCCAGACTTTTCAAAACCTGTTATACTAACGACAGACGCATCGATCGTAGCATTAGGCGCAGTATTGAGCCAAGCAAAAGTAGGTAGCGATAAACCCATCAGCTACGCATCCAGAACACTAAATAAAACCAAACAGAAATATAGTACCATAGAAAAAGAATTATTAGCCATAATTTGGTCAACAAAATATTTTAGACCTTACTTATACGGAAGAAAATTTTACATATACACTGATCATAGACCATTAGTATGGCTATGCAAACTCAAAGAACCAAATTCGAAATTACAACGATGGCAAATCAGACTAGAAGAACACGATTACGAAATTATATATAAAAAGAGAATTTATAACAACAACGCAGACGCTTTAAGTAGAATCCAACTCAACGCATTAGAAACGGAATCCATTGAAGCAATCGATATGAAACCCAACCAATTTATAATTACCGAAGTTTTAAATAACCCCAATCCCGTAAAATATACAAAAGTAGATAACAAAAAGATATACCAAATTCAAATAACCAAAGATGACAACAAGGAGCAAATAATTAAAATTCTAAAAGAATACACCTCCTAATTCCGAACATTTATACCAAAGGTTTTCAGAATTATACGTTAAATTATTCAATAACTTTGGCCCTGAACTCATCAGATGTACAAGAAAATTAATAACACTAGATGACCCTGACGAAATAAATGATGTAATTAGGAATCAACATGAAGGAAAAACCAACCATCGTGGAATTAACGAAACAATAAAGCAACTTGTAAGACGATATTATTTTAAAGACATGAAAGAATTGACCACAAATTTCATTAACCAATGTGAATTATGTGACAAAGCGAAATACGACTAGAAATTAGATTGTTACAATGTAATAAAGTGTAGAATTAAGAGTAATGCAGACATGAGATCTGCAAGTTCCCACAGCCATGTGAGGGGGCAGGTTATTATAAAAAGCCCGGGAGCTCAAGGCCCGGCAGTCAGTCTTCGAACTCCATACTTCGTTGTTCAAGCTACTCGCCCAAATATTAAGAAATAAATTTGTTAAAGTTTGGAAACGTTTTTTAAAAACACCACTCCAAAGGCCCGAACCTTAACTCACATAGGGAAACAACTTTTTAAATAAAACGCCGAGTACTTATTATTTTATAATAAATACAATAAAAAGAAAATGATAGGAATACGTGTTTTAAACATACAAAATTTAATAGAAAGTTGGGATATTTGAGTATTTTTTTTTGCTTTTGGAATTTTAGCAACCGATTGCTCAACTTATCTATAGATTATTCTACTATTTGAGGTTAGACATTTAGTTCTAGACGTGCTTAATCATATAGAAAACTACCAAACGTACCCTATAATGTGGTTAGTCATCACGATAAGGAAAATGATCGACATCCGGGCCTCTAATATGTATTGCATTTTAATAAATTATCAGTCTAAGAGATTAAAGTATTTAGCAAGCTTTACATGCTGACTGGGACTGCTTTTAAACAAATGGTGCCCATTACTAATTTCCTTAATTTCATAACCTACACGACAGATCCCATTTTTTTTTCAAAGCAAATGCGTATAATTAGAGACTGACTCTTATACTTTATTAACGTTATTACGGACTGTAAAATAATAACATTCTCTTCTTGTAATAAAAGACAACACTAGTAGCAATTCAGAAACATTTATTTTTCGTTATTATTTGAAGACATGGCCACACCAACCTCCAGGTTAATACTACAAAAATCCTTACCCCTCGCGCAAGCGCCACATAAGACGCTACTTCTAACGTAAAGTGTATGGCACGGCAAATTCAAATTAAAAACATCAAAGTCAAAACACAAGAGGTTTAACATATCGCACATCTTGAAATCATATGAAAAATTTTAACATCAACTTAAAACATTGTAACTTAACTATTATAGTGTTTGCCTGTACATCATAAAAACTACAAACATAAGTTTACCCAAGGAACAACAATTAATTACAAAAATTCAACACTAACAATACATTATGTCGGTTGTTTCTGTTTCTTAAGTTTCGATAGGAAGAACGCAAATTTTATGCAGTGGTCGCTTGAAAACACCATTAGCACAGTTTACACTAACCACACGCACAATATTGTCTGCTCCTGGGTGCAGGTGAAGGATCCGCCCTAACTTCCAGTTGGAAGGAGGTAAGTTGTTTTCCTTAATGATGACCAATGACCCAATTTGTATCGGGTTAGTATGTTGCTGCCACTTGTGACGCTGTTGTAGTTGGGAGCTATACTCCATTAACCAACGCTTCCAAATGTGTTCCACTAATTCCACCCTACTACTTCCACTACTGCTTCCTACTACTACTTCCACACCACTAATTCCCAAGTGTTGTTTTCCTTCGGTGAGTTCAATTCCGCTTTTATCGCATCATTTCAACCTCCATCTTTTATAGCCTTTTGGTAGTTTAGTGGTAATTCAGAGATTACATGTCCAGCTGACAGTGCAGCCATTAAACTTTCGCCCAATTCAGGCATTCTCCGAATTGTATACTGAATATTAATTCCATTACTTCTACAAATGTTTTAAAACCTTTTGAAGTATATTCGCCTCCGTTATCACGCCGATTTCTTTCGATCTTGCAATTAAATTTTGCTTTAACCATCATTAAATAATCTTTGAATTTTGTGATTACGCGTTTTCGCTTTATTAAATAGACCACGTAAAAATGTGAAAAATGATTTACAAAACTGACATGGCAATTATTACCATCAAGTGTCATAGGACTGATTGGACCACAAACATCCGTAGAAACAACTTCCAAAACTCTTTTTGGCTTTTTACTTTCCGGTATTGTTATATGTGGTAACCTTATTTGTTTTACCTTGATACATACTTCACATATTCCATTGACGGGGTACCTTGATGAATGTCCCATTTTTCGGTGAAATAAATTTAAACTTTCTTTTGCAACACAAATTGATTCACTGACTGAAATTTTTAATGTAACTGTATACAGATTTCCAGTTAATTTTCCTTTTAATACTATAACGTTTCCTCTTTTAATAGTTCCCCCTTTATTTTTAAAATTCACTTCATATTCTGTTTGTTCCAATTTCCTTGCCGATAGCAAGTTGCAAAGTAACCCTTTACATACCCACACATCTTTAATTGTAACAGTTTTAGAATTTTCAGTGAATAACTTCATATTTCCTTGTTTAGTTGCCCTTATTGTTGAACCAGATTTGGCTAGATTGATGTTATGGCTTATATTCTTTTGATCAAAGACATATTTTATAAAATCTTGTTTTATTAAATGGTTGGTTGCATCACTATCTATAACAAATTCAATTTCAGTACAGTTTGCCATACCTGCTTGATTTTCCGTTGTTAAAAACGATATTGTGTTGTCACTTTTAGTTTCACTTTCCTGTTCCGCTACATTAGCTTGTCTTTCTTTTACACAATGCCTTCCTTTCTGTAGAAATTTGCAATTAGAACGTTTATGTCCAAATTTTCCACAGTTATGACATTTGAATGGAAATTTATTATCTTCAGTGTTAGAACTTCCACTACTTGTACCTACATTACTATTACTCCCTATTTGCATAATTTCTGTACATGCTTTTGTGGTATCTTCCTCTATTGTTATAACCACTAAATGCTACATCAATGTTTCTTTCACTATCCTGTTTATTTTTATTTTGACGCGCTTCTTCTAATAGCAATTTATTTTTGACAAAATTCAGACTTACTTTTGATACATCAGTATAGAAGAAATATAGAGCAAAGATAGTAAGTAAGGTGGTAAAGAATTTTACAACTATTATACTACCGCTACATTTGCCTAATGTTTTTTAGCTTAGTTTTTGATAACTTAATCCTGTTCTGTTCTTGCTGATGTTCGCGATAAATATCATCACAATACTTTCTTATAACTAGACTTATGCTATAGTCAAGAAAATCACTTAACACTATATTTAAATGTTCTTTACGGGAGTACCATGTGAAATTAATATGATTCTTTAAAAATGTAGATAACTGAGTTATGAATATCTAATAATACATTTAAAATTTCTGTTGTAACATAAATTAATCTTTGTTTTAAATCAGTTTTCTTTGAATGCAGTGAATACGTGGTGAGGCTCGGTGGTGTCTGATATTAAATTGACTGCACACTGTTCACAATTTAAAGTCTTAACTTTTTAACTAAAAAGCCGGTCACATATGATGCTATCTGTATATCGTAAGTGTTACTATGATCACAAGTAGGAACCTTAATGTCACAAAATTCGCTATCTTGAATTCCATACAATGGACTTAAATCTATGCAGTCATCTACTACAAAATCCTGTAAATTTTCCAAAATGCTACTCGAATCCTTTTCGCAATTACGTCCATGAGAATGTGGGTCAATCAAATTACTTATGACAGATGTTTTAAAATGTGAAACAATTGATAGCAATTTGGGTTTATGTGGGCTGCACCAAAACTTCGCAATAATCCGAACTGATTTTCTAGACAGTCTTGATTTAAAGACCTAGTTCGCAGAAATTGAAAGCCTAGTTTCCTACATTCATCAAACAATTCCATTGTAGCTTGAATTGTTGTTATCCAACCGGCTTTAAGTGGCATATTATTTTTTTTAGTTCGTCCATCTTTGGATAAAAATACCCAATGTTTAATAGTTGATAAAAGTCTCAGCCACAATGCACGGTGAGGTGATTTTAGTGTCATACATTGACGGTAAGGTTTTCCATGCTCTGGTTCTAGACTTGTTCCATTGAAACTATCAAACAGTAAATCTAAACTATAAATAAACTCTGCCGCATGGATAACTTGACTGGGTAGCCCACACGGTAAGTTGATTCCAATCATACTTTCCATTGCAAAAGCCATGGTGTTACTAAAAATTCGTACCGCTACACGCACCTTTATTTTTAGCCGATTTTGCTTTAGAAGGTTCAGATATGATGACTTAATTTTCCTCAACCCTTGAAAGCGTTTTCGTTTATCTATAGCAAAGGTTCTTTGAACGTATTCTACTTTAGCTACGCGACCTTTGGCAAAGTGGATATTATATTTAAAAAATGCATTTCTTGTTGATTTTAATAAATGTGGAGGATCAAAAATTGTAAACACACGTTGATTGATAACAATAAAGAAAGGATGAGAATTATCACCAACTAACTGCTTTATTGCAGCACGGTTGGTGCTTCTTTGGTTACAAATGGTAGCCATCACCCTCAATCCTATACCTTGCAATGCCTCTATTACTTTTTTTAATAGAACCTTCAAGTGTTCCGTTTTAATTATATTTCTAGTAAAATAATAGGCCACAGATTGCTTCCAAGTTTTTTCGTAATCCGAGAATCATAAAAACAAGAGCATGATTGGCTTTTGCATTTCGTCGACTCGATGTATCCAAATCGACATAGCCCACAATTTTGTCGTGAAATTTGTCAAACACCAGTTGTTCAGACAATGAAATTTCGTCAAATATTAATGTACACGATTTATCAAGAAGTTCCATTTTGGATACCCTCACTTAATTTTTGCAGAAGTAAATAGTTAAGACCAGGCTTAAAAGGAATATTTTTTAAAAGTTTATGTAATGTAGTTTCCGATGGCAAAGGAATACACTTTTTTAAAAACCTATAACATCTTGGATCTCTTTTCTGCAAAGCCAAAGCAAAAACTTTATCCGAAGTTGTCTAAGTGTGTTTTTTCATTGTAGAATTTTTAAAAGTGCTTTTAATAAAATTAGCAGCAACAAAATCTAAAGATGATTCTAATTTTCTAAACATTTTTGTTGTAAATAACTCAAATGCTTTTTTTTGGTTTTTGAGTCCCTTATGCGTAATTTTAGTTTAGCGATTGAATGTTTTTGTGTTTTATTGATTTCATAAAGTTTTTTCTTTTTCGGAGTTAAATTACCTACACGAGTTTCACCAATAGCAGACAACAGCAAATCGTATCTCTTTTTAGGAGTTACAAATGTAAAATCTTGTTTCCGTTTCTGACATACTGGGATCGACAATTCGCCACCGGCAGTTGATATATTATTGTAGTTTGCAGATAATGACACCAAATTACCTGTAGGTGTATTCGATGAAATAGGTATTAAAATATTACTACTGGTGTTGGTAAATTAGTTATTTATAAGAAATAAGTATATATAAACATAAAGTTTAATGTTTATTAAAAATAAGTTGTTGAGGTTACTTTTATAGTATTTTATGTATTCCCACATTTACCACGTAACATAAAAGAATATAAAGTTATTGTTAAGCTCTTGAATTATTTTATGTAAAAAGAGGTATGTAAGAATAGTGTCCGGTACTAATGTCACACATGTGTAGGAATAGGAAATAATATAAAGATACACAAGGTGTATAATTCTATCCATGGCCTTTAAAATGTGACATACTTTTTATGCCAATCGTTTGAAATTTTCCAATAATAATAATATTTATAATAAAGGAGAACTACACTAAAAGAACATTTAATTAGTAATTTTAAGCATCAATTTAAAAAGTAATGTACCTGCTAGTCAATCCTTAGAATTTAATAATTCACCAGTATTAATCGTACTAAACATAAGAATCGCTGGGAAAAGGAGAACTATGCTAAAACTTTATTATAATTAGAAATTTAAACGCTGACAAAGAATGGAATACCTGTAGCATCAATTCTTTGAATTTTGTAATAAACAACAATACCATTACAATTATCTTCAAGATGGTAAAGGGCTGCCCAAACAAAACAAGTAGAATAGAGGTTAGGGTGTTTATACTTCTTTATACATAAGCGAAGACATACGAAGGCTAAATAAAAATAGTTCCATGATACTACAGCGCCTCTGTGCGCTAACGAATATGCGCGTAATTTAGTTCCCATTCTTCCCTATCCAACGGATGATCATCTCCTCTTATTAATCTATGGCTTACACTCTACTAGCCGGCTGTCGATAGCATGGAAGCAGAGGTACGATTATTTTGTATTAGAACACTGACCTAGTATACATCGTGTTTGTTAGAAACGAAACTTCTCAATGTGCAGCTTTGATAACAACTTCGATGACAACTTTGATGATACCTTGTAAGGTAATCGTTTGAGTTTAACAAAATGGAATTTTGCAATTACGTATAAAGAAGATAATTCAGAACGAGCTGTAGGATGCAATATACTCGCTATGTAGGGAGTTTGTAGACACTTACTTGTGTTTGTTGCTTTGGTCTTGTGAAACAGATGTTTGCTGTTAGCTGAAGGACTCTTTCATGTTATAGAGAAAAACTCGTTTTGACCTAGGGTAACTATTTTTCTTAATCTTCTTTGGGGATGAAACCACTCAGAGATCATGGATCGAAACGTAAATAAAGACGATTGTAAAAACTCTGAGTGGTTTAATCCCAAAGACGATTAAGAAAAATGCTTGAGGTAAGTCTCAGTTTTTGCTTTAAATTTTGTACCAAGATTATTTTTCGTGTTTGCTAAATTGCAAATTATTGTGGTTTCATAAATGACATTTTGTAAAATTTCGAGTAGTAGAACGTTTATAACACGCTTGATGTAGTTAATAAACTTGTAATTTTTTTGTTATTAAAATTATTTATTTAGCGGAACATTTGTTAAAATTCTAACACTGGCCTAGTTTTTCTAGTATCACATCGGTTTGTTTGTCACTTTAACAAACCAGTTTGGACAACATTTTAGATAATTTTTGTTTGTGCTTTAAAAATTGGTGAAATATATGGAACATTACATGTGTATAAAGATTAGTTGAATAATTATACTTTGAATTTTCATTTTATAACATACATATTTTTAAGTAACATATGTAATCTTTCAACAGATCTGAGAAAGAGAACAAAACGTAAATAATTGTAAATTTTGCTCTTTCATGAAGTTATTGATCAGTATTACTTGACTGAATTTAATTATTGAATAACTATCAAAAATTTTGAGGTATTGAATTTAATCTCTTGTATATTATTGTAAACATCTTAAACTAACGAAACCAAATTTTGGTTAATACATGAAACTGAAGTTACAATCTGAGTTTTTTTTTGTATCACAGGAAAAGGATGAAGTGTGGTCATACGCTATTTGTTTAAAATTTAAGATATAACCTACATATTGGTAAAATACTGAAGGTTTAATATTCAGACAGCGATAAACTTAAAAGTGGAGTTTGTAGAAGTTGTTGGCATTTTACAGAAATTATTTTGTATGTATTCGTGTTTAAGTGAAATACTACAAACGGTGGTCTTATTTTTGATTAATAATAAACTATTTCTTACAGGTTTGAAATAGAAAGGACTAACGGGTCAGTTATTTTTTTATTATTATGATTAAGCTTTCTGAAACATACAGGTTTTTGCGTTTTGCTGGAACTTTTAGTATTGAAAATTTAATCGCCGTGCTAAAACCCCCTCTCATTTCTAAATCCACAGTTAGCCGTATTACCTTACAGGGAGTTTTCTTTTTACTATCAGCCGTTTGTCAACCAACTTTACCCTGGGCTGCTTTAACATTCAGAAAACACTGGTGTACTTCAGGGACGTAACGTGTTAGACTGTCGCCTCTGGCAAGGGCTTATTAGAGTTTTGTTTTATCTTCGTCTGATACACTTTTGGTTACCTTGAGGCCAACTGTAACAAACATAGTAGGGTTTCCTATCAACCCTACTGATTTATACTTTTCTTACAAAGAACTATTTCTATTCTACGTACCTCTTCTCGCCTTGCATATTCCTCTCTTCTGTTATCTACTCTATCTATATTTTCAACCCGATTCCTATCATCTATCCTACTCCGATATAGTCAGCCCTATTCTGGTTGTTTTTCAGTCTGATTTTCCTGTTTTTGAAACGAATTTTTCCTAAACCCTCAACCAACAGTATTACTTCTTTCTGGTACAAAACTACAACGCTCTCGTTGATTCCGATTATTGAAGCCTCTCGTTTGACTATCCAAGTAGGGTAAAATCAAGAAACCCACCGCCTCATTTCCCCCAGAATCCCTCATTTCCCCACACATCTGGACCAAAAAGTTTTCTTCGACTAACCATTTTTCATCTTTCGAGATAAATGAGCATCCACATTTCCACACGAGATAAACCTATTTTTAAGATTTTTTTACCGCTAACATTCTGGACCAAATAGTTTTCTTCGACTAACCATTTTCATCTTTCGAGATAAATGAGCATCCACATTTCCACACACGAGATAAACCTATTTTTAAGATTTTTTTACCGCTAACATTCTGGACCAAAAGTTTTCTTCGACTAACCATTTTCATCTTTCGAGATAAATGAGCATCCTCATTTGCTCCCACATCTAAACCAAATAGTTTTCTTTGTCTAGCCAATGCATCTTTCGAGATAAACCTATCTTGTTTGGTATCAATTAATATTAGATTTTCTCAGCTACCCGAATGTTTAGGAATTTTTAGATTGCATCACCCCAAGGAGCTACCCCATTTTAAGATTTTTACCTATAGCGACTTTTGAGCGTTCTTATAAATTTTCTTAGTCATGCGATACATCTTGTTAGTCTAAAATTTTACGCAGAATTTGAATCTGCAAACAGATTTGAAATCGGACAACGCCCTGCAAAATTACACTTTAAGCTCTCAAACCTCTAAATTTCGCCTTTGCTTTATAAGCAAAACTAACAAATAGTTTTCCTCGTCTAGCCAATGCATCTTTCGAGATAAACCTACCTTGTTTGGTATCAATTAATATTAGATTTTCTCAGCTACCCGAATCTTTTTATTTCTAATTTTCAGATCTCCGCGGCTAGCTCTTTTCAACGTCTTAAAACCGTAGAAATTGTTTTGTGAACCTTAGAATTTTGGTGTTGAAAATAAAAACTAAACATATTAAATAAAATTTATTGATAAAATAACCGCCACTGAACACCTTATCCATCTAACGTATTGATTTTTTTAAATAATATTAACAAAAACGCTAGTTCGCAGGATCTGAAATTTGTGTAAACAAGGATGAACTCCATTCAACGGTACATCAACTACTTATTTTCTCTTTAGGAATATACACCAGAAACTTGTATGCTTTTAATTAATTAAAAGCAGAAAGTTTTGTCCGGAAACGCTACTGTAAAATATATAGAGCAAATAAATTATTCCCTGAATGTGTTTTCAATTGCAATAACTGACTATACAATCACAATTTAAATTACACTTTATTTAACTAAGTTACTTTAAACAAGAAATTACCGCATCCAAAAATTCCAATGCATGCTTAACAATAATGTAGAAATGGCAAGGTCGATTTTTGATATCCAATGTAATGTGTTTTAAATATCTAAAAGAAAGCGCATTTTGCTGGTATGAAATCTATGGAATTTCTCCTGTAATGAAAGAAGAATGCATTCGTAATTGAAAATGCGTGCTACAACTTTCGCTAGATACCAGCCATGTATGTTAATTAGAAATTTTGTGTATATGCTGTTTTATAATTTCTTTTCTTGGACTTTCTATTAATTATGTTGAGAATATGTTTCAATGACGCGCATTTCAAATCGAGATATAATTGTTTGTAGATTACCAATACCACGAGGCGCTGAAAAGTGCGTATTTACGGAAAATACAAACCTCATTTAGTAGTATAATTAACGGAGCTTAACAGTGGACGATGTTACACCACGACATTAAATGGTGTGCTTGAATATTTTCTTTGGAAACAATTGAAGATTGCCGAAGACACTCGAAGAGTGCACAAACGCGGTCACTAAACCACAATTAATAATCGCCTTTATAGGTTTAACATTTTACCATTACCAATGACTTTAATTTCTTATTGGAAGAATCCTTATTCTCCACACACTGCTACGTAGTTGCATGTCCATTCCTTTTGAGGTATATGCTCGTTATAGGTTGTAGCACCCATGGTTTTACTTAACTACACTTTGAGAGATCCCTTTAATCTTTTTTAATCGTGTCCTTCTCGCGTACAATACAGTAGGACTTAGCCTTACTACCTACAAATTCTAACACCAAGTCACCGTTAAACTCGTCTTTAAATTTCCCCACAACTTTTGTTAACATGCGGTATATTGTGTTTATTATTTCCGCGTACACCACTTTAAACCTAAAAATAAAAACAGGATAGTTTAATACGTCTATTAATAATTTATGGTAATGTTGGCGATACAAATATGTAAAACAAACTTTATCAAGAAATATGTTTTAATAGAATACATACACGTATTGATAACATCTATAAACCGCTGTGGTAACCAGAGTCTGGCGAATCTGGGATAGCCAAATCTCTAAACATTTGCGCAAGCGATTGCCTTGCAGTTGCATCTTTTAAGTACTGAATGGGAAACATTTAATAATTTCCAACACTGTCAAGTAATTTAAATTGCTGCAATCATTAGACAGAGAAATAATGGCACTGCTCTCCCTCTAATAACGTTTGA